>BPTQ01000008.1:253748853-253806072 GCA_019973895.1 Chrysanthemum seticuspe | reverse complement strand
AATTAAATTAGATTAAATTAGTTTTTAAATCGTAATAAATAATTTAAAAGTCGAAAAAAATACCCGGCTTTTTCCTAAAATTATTTTTAGTAGTTTAGAACATAGGAAAATTAGTTTCACCTCCGTAGGCCTTAAATTGCATTATTTTCACTTTTTGAGGCTCGGGAATAGCTCGGGTTTTCACGTTTTTGCATATTAGCACCTTAGAACTTAATTTAGCTTCATTTTATTGTTTCATATGCTTAGTAGTAGTTAATTTATCATTTACATTGTTCCCCTAGCCTTAATTACTTTCCCGTCACTTAATTTAACGTAATCAAAAACACAAAAACCCAAACATCGAGCATTTTAATAACAAACCTAAAAGCGACGTTGTCCATTCACACCTCGTTGGGACACGACCCGGGTATCCTTATCCGGTATCACATATCTCACTCACGGGATTTGATTGACTAACCTTTTTCCTAAGAGGTTTTCGATTCGATTCTCGTGTTTATTTTGATATTGATATTACTATACTATTTCATCCATACACACCACCTTAAGCTCCTATCAATCCCAATAGGCCTATTCACAATATTCGCGTTTACACAAAGTAACTAATTGTTCATGATGTAAGGGACTTTTATGGAAATAGTGGTACTTAGGTAATAATACTTTCAGGTAAGCATACAGTTTTTAAATCACTTGTATGCATAGTAAAAGTAGGGCTATAAACTCACCTTAAGAAAATGAAATGATCGGAATAATAGGGCAAGTATGAAGTGGATGCAACCTTAACCACGACCTAGTAATATAAGCCGACTAAGGAAAATATGTTGCGAAATAGATTTTTATGATAGAAAATAGCTCTTATACACTTGGATGAGGTTTTCATGTCCCAACTCGAAATAAAATTAAAGTTATATATTTTATTTATTAAGTTTTAGAGTTTATAAAATATATGTATATATATCGTGTAAATTTAAGTAAATCATATCGTCTTTATTCTAGGCCCAATTTTATTTGTACAACTTTTATAAACCTAGTTATATTAAGTCTCATATTTTAATGGCCAATGATCTTTAAAACATGGTTTTCAAATTTATTTTCTCTATCGTATAGTTATTAAGTCATGAAGCATATTAAAATTCGTCTAGTTACTCGGGCTCGTTTCTCACTCAATAATGGTCCTCTTTACATGTTAAAAACTTCTAAACTCAAATCAACATATTTACTTTACCTAATTAGAGGCCTTTTCAATTGGTAAATCGTTTAGAATAAAGTTTTGAACAATTAAAACTCAACCTGAAATTAAGGTTTTCTAATAAGTTTTTCCATCTTAAAAGGTCCATAGATTACTCGTTTCTCCATGAAATAACGCTTTTCTTGGCTCTAAAATTATCTACTCGGTGTTTAGCTTTCTAATATATAGACCTTGTATTTTTCCTATGCATCAATTATTCTGAATAAATTGTTTTAGGTACTGAGGTCAAAGCTGATAGAAAACTATAAAGTTTACTCATCTTGTTTTGCCGTATTTTACTCGTTATTTATCATCACGGCTCCCTCTAACTCCCTAGATATAATTTCAGATGTCCTCTAGCACTTTCATTTTTATAATTTTTACCTTACAAGCCTGATGCAGGGTTCGGGGTCGAGAAAACCTCCTTTTCTACAAGCAAGTCTTTCAACCCTCTAGGCAGTGAACCTAATCGTTATAGTGTAGTATGTGATAAGCCCAGGGGATTGATTTCATTCTCTAGGAAAATAGGAATGCTATAGATAGATATATGACGAGAAGGTGGAGTTGAGGAAGATTCTTTTTAGTCTTTTTTATGTTTTTTAGAAAGAAAAGGTAAAAATCTCGAGGTATAAGATTGGGGGTGGTACTTCTACCAATTTTACTACTTTTACTAATTATCTAATTATCTAATTAACTACGGATAGATTATGCTAATTGTAGATGTGCTCGTATGATGATTAAAGATGTATTCACTTAGATGCTATTACTCCCTAGTTATCTCTTATTGGTCTGTTGAATTGTCACTTCCTTTACCTTAATTAGTGTGTTGTATTCCGTTTGGGCGTAGGGTGGTGCCTAATTCCTTAGTTCTATGAATTGCAACTCTCCTCTAGAATACCCAGGATCGGCAAGTGCAATGGCATCTCCCCCGAATACTCTACTATCCTAAAGCTACAATTCATGCAATAAACACAATGAATGGCCTAATGTGCACTCAAAGGATTTTTGATATTTAGGACGTTCAAGCTCGCAACAATGAAAGAAGAAGCCAGTTTTCATTAATCTAGCGTCTAACAATTAAGACAAGAGACAACCTAACAACAATTAGTAACTAGGTTTCATAGATCTAAGAAAACACAATAATAATTTAGCTAGACATGTTAAACAAGCAAGCATACACACATACAATTGAACATGGGGTAGAGATAATGATAAATTGGATAAACAAACTTATCTTGTGATGTAAAATAGGGTATGAGACCCTAGAATACTATCCAAGTCGGACTACAACTGTATTAGGGTTTGCTCTCCAAACTTTAACCTCCTCAAATACAGAAAAATCGAATTCTATATATAGATTTACAATCGCGACGGCGTTACCTTTTGCTAGTGACGTCGTCAGGTCACCGTCATCAGGGTTTTGTTTGGGCCAAGTCATCGTTGGGACGGCATCAGTTGAGATGTGTGACGCCATCAATATTCATACAGGACGTCATCTGAATCTTAGTTCTTGGGAGTCTGTGTAGATTTTGTGAGTGACGCCTTCCAGAGTTTAGGCGTGACGCTGTCAGGCTTTAGGACCAGAAATTCCGCTGAGCCGTCGCGTGCAATTTTGATCAAGTCTTCTATAGAGGGACGGCGTTACCCTTTGGTTGGGACACCGTCAGGTGTGCTGGAGTGCCTTTGATCTTGACTTTACCATTTTAGTCATGTTTTCGCTTCTTTTCGTCCAAATGTGCTTCATTCCAGCATTTTGCTTCCAAAAGACCTAAAATGTGAAATGGAATGATTTTAAGTAGTAACGGATATAAAATGTGTTGATTTAGGGCTTAAATGACCCCTTAAAAACATATGTTTTAAATCCTTATCAAAGCCTCTAGCTATTTCATTTTTACAGTTCCAAATCGTTACCCAGTTTCTGATCATATTCTGGTAAGTTAACATTTTGCAATTATTAAAAATAGTAAAACATATTCAAGAATTCTAAACAAATTCTGGAGACATCTCAAGACATGTATGTAAGTGTACAAAAAATTTCCACACCCTGAAACATGTATATGGTAGGTTTAAAAATCAAAACTTCCAACTGATTTGTTGGGTCAGAAATTGTTTTTGTATTACTTATGTTTTACCAACTTTTTCAACATCTCAAGTATATATATAAGAGCTAATATGAACATGCAAGAGTATAATAAGTATGAGAATTCAGTAAACAAGAAGAGCAAAATGTTTCCTTACAAAGATTAGTGGTGAAAATGTGATCAAGAACAATAATTAACCAGAAAACACAAAACCTAGTCTATAAAAGAAAATCACCAACAACCTTTTTTCCCAAGCTTCCAAATCAATATCTAACCCTTAAAACCTTGTAATAACTCTTGCAAAACCCTTGTAAACTTTCAAGAAAAACCCATGGAATCAAGATGAGCTTGGTGTAGTTTTATAGTGATTTTTGGTGAAAATGAACTAAAGCTTCAAACTAGGAACTAAAATCTTTCAACTCTAGATATAAAGAACTTAGTAAAAATCAAATGAATGATATATTTTGGTGTGATGGTGGTTCGGAAATTGCAAGAGAAAAAGAAAGAATAAGTTGAAATTTGAGAAGTATAAAAATGATATAATAAGTTAGCTAATTTATAAGAAAGAAAAGAAAGAAAATAACTATCAAGACAAGATCCTTGATTTATGGGAAAGTAGGAGGGGGGGGGGATGGCCTATGTAAGAAAAATCAAAGAGTTGGTGATCTTGTTCCTATAATAAGGGTTATAATGTGTAGTTTGATCCCGATAATTGAAAATGTAGCATTTTTAAAATACGAGGATGTAATACGGTAAGGTAAATATCCAAAACTTATAAAAATGTTATAACTTGTTGCAATAACCAATTTTAATACTTAAAATGTGACACGAGTTTATCGGGGTGTTTAAACGTCGTTAAAAATAAAATGTAGCTCGTAAACACGTATGTAAGGAAATTGAAATGCATAAAATATGTAGACTGAGCATAGTCTAGAGTCGGTTAAAAAATGTACGTTTAACGATGTACGCGAGTGAACTTATCCGGTTACTTGTAGGAGTTCTGCGAAATTAAAATAATAAGTAAAAGTAGTTGACTAAATAATGACCTCAAAAATGTGAATTGTTACAACTAGGATCAGCAACTCGTTGGGCTTTGAGTTACTTAATGGCCGCTAGACTTAGGGATTGCTTCTTTGGCGGCATGTTTATTCAAAATCACAATAAGTAAAGAAGAGTGAGACATAGTAAATATGTGTCCTAAAAGTAGGTGTTCCAAGGTGGTATGTTATTAGGCGACAGGTTAAAGTCTTGTTCTAATTAACTAGTGTGTTTCTAGGTGGTAGGTTGCGAAGAGACATAGGTGTTTTAAAAGTACGGGATGAGTGTTCAAAATCATCTTCGAAGACGGATAGTAAGATAAATAAGGGGATCGACAGACTGTGGCAGGTTTCAAAACGATATTATGTAAGGTTATGAAAGTTTAAGATACCATAAATTTAAATGAGTATGTATAACAGTTTAGTTCGCGAAATTTTTGTCATGAAATGGCTATAGTCTAGACCTACTAATGCAACCTAGTTCTCTATAACCGAAGCTCTGATACCAATATGTCACGCCCTCAAAATATAGCAGAGAAAGGTAACCAGGGTATGACTTCATAGCACAAAGACACAAGATATAAAGAACGACTTCTACATGAGTTATTTAAAATACATGTTTGATTTCATTAAACAGAAAAAGTTTTCAACAAAAAGTAATGAGTTTCACAACATATAAAGATATTTTTGAAAATACAATCAAACGTTTTAAAGTCCATGCGGTAAATCTTCAATGTAATGCAACCGCCAACGAGTGACTGCAGTATGAACTCCATAGTGCTAGCCAAAACAATGCAAGTTACAGACATGAGAAATACATGCTAAAACGTCAACATAAAGTTGGTGAGTTAATAAGTTTAATGATAAGTAAAATAGTATCGTGGACCACAAGAATTTAGGTGACTATTGTAGCACATACAATATTGAAAAGGAAAATGATTGGGATGCCTAAAATATGTGACTAATTGTGTGCCTAATAGATGTGGCAATAAATTATTGGTTTATGAAGAAGCGGGTCCTCCTGCTGTCCCCAATAGGATGCTGACACATATGTTTAGGCATATTATTAGGCATACGAGTTAGTCATCCCTATCAATGCTCTATCAGAAAAAGTATTACTATTGCACTAAGCTCATGACCTCAAAGTCTTAATCGTTTCTAGTTTTGTACCCCTGCAAGTGTTCCTTTCCATGAACACTTAAGTTTCTCAAATGATTATGCGTCTGATTGACATACCAGTCAAGTAGGGAAACTACCGGGACGGGGGTGTCATCCCAATAGATCTATTCACAAAATTCACGTTTACTCACGTAACTAACAGTTCATGATAGTGGGGACTTAATGGAAAGCTATGTAACTTAGGAAATACGTAAATGGTTTAGGCACTTGTGTCCATAAGTAAAAACGAGCAATGTATTCTCACCCTAAAATAGTTGAAAACGAGTAGTAAACAAGTAAAGTGGGGCTATGAAACTCACCTCAATCAAGTAGTACAACGGGAAATATTACGCAAGTTCAACGAAACACAAGTCCTAACCGCATCCTAAATAAATAAGATGCCTTAGGCACAATACAAAGTTTTATCACCCATATAAACTTGTAATGAAGTTTTATAAAAACTCGAAAGTCAAATCATTTAGGAAAAATAAGTAAAAACGCATTTTTGGTTCTAAAAACTCCTTAATATAGTTGTTGTTAGAAAGTATTTCTCGACTTTAAACGGGTATAACTCACTCGTTTCTTGGCCAAATTTGCTCATTTAAAGTCCGAAACATAGGTTTATGTGTCTAGTTTCAAGAGAACATGGCCTCATTTAGTAAAATTAGGTTTTAGTCACTCAAAATGTCCACATAATCACTGAACCAAAACATCAGCTTTACTCACAAAGTTTACCCGACTTCGCGAGGCTATAACTTCTTCGTTTCTTATTAAATTTTCAAAATTCCAACTCCTGGAGTTAGTTCTCTATCTTAACTTTATAAAAAAATCAAATCAAAGATTGTATTTTTTAGTTTAAGGTCTTCAAAAGTGTGCAATATGCTGGGGACTCTAAGTGCTCTAGCTATTGGACAACCACTCTCAAGAAAATGTTTAAAAATACTAATATAATTTCAAAAATTATAAATTTTGTGGATATCTATCTATGACCTAGTAAAACACAGTAGTGAAAAGAAATTTGTCATAAGTGTTCCCTAAAGTGGTTAAAACTAGCTCGCAAGTCGACCAAAAAATCTGCCCAGTCTTAGTGTATTTATAAACATGTCTAAATCAACTTCCGACACTATAAATCTACAAGATACAATATAATGTGTTGGGTTTTAGGTTTCTCAGATCAGGAATTATTCTAAGTATTGGAACCACTGCTAGAGTTAAAGAAACCACTGGCAGAAGAGGGAATCCACTGCTGGAGATTAAACCACGGCTAGTAGAAGAGTATAACCACGGCTATTGTATTGTAAACACTACTTGTTTTGTTTAGTTGGTTTAATATTTTGTACTAGATAAATATGGAAAAGATATTTATCTTGTAGGTTACGTATTTTATTATGTAAAGGACTCCTTAGCTTATAAAAGGAGGCCCTAGGTTAGATTAGATATACGTGTGTTTTATATCTAAGGTCGATACACTTCAAGGTTGTAAAACCCTAATACTAGTTAGAGTATTCGTTATTAATATAATTGAGGTGCTTAAGAGTTCTTATTACTGTTCTTCTTCTTAAGGTTAAATATTATATTCCACGTAGTATTTAACAAGTTATTGTTAAGTCAGTTTCTATAAGGATCGTTTGCTCAACTGGGATCAACAAGTGGTATCAGAGCTTGTGATCTAGAAACTGAAATCAAGAAGAAGTCTAGTTAAGTTCAATTCAAGTAAGTTGAGATGTCTGACGAAACTCATATGGTTACTGCATCAAAGGTGCCCATGCTGAAGCAAGGTGAGTATCAGGTATGGAGAATGCGAATGAGGCAATATATTCGCATGATTGATTACACCATCTAGGATATTGTAGAGAATGGTGATACTCTTCCCAAGAAGGGTGATGATGGTAAGGAAATAACCATTGTTAGTGAGGTTGACAAGGCTAAAAGGAAGCCGGAGATTAAAGCTCATAGTATTCTCAATATGGGAATACCCAATGAGTATGCATTGGACTTTGAGCAGTATGAGACAACTAAGGAACTGATGGATGCCATTGAAATAAGATTTTCTAGTAATGAAGCTACCAAGAAGTCCAGGAAAAACGTGCTCAAACATCAGCTTGAAAAATTCACTGCACTAAGTGGAGAAAGTCTTGATGGCACCTATAATAGACTTCAAAAGCTAATCAGTCATCTGAAGTTGGTGGACTACAAAGTTGCTCAAGAAGATATCAATCTGAAGTTCATCAGAAGTTTATCACCTGAATGGGTTGTGCATACTGTTGTGTGGAGGAATAAGAATGACTTTGAGAAGATGACTCTGGACAACCTCTACAACAACTTGAAAGTGTATGAGTCTGAAAAAAACATTGTTGGTTCATTTCAAATACTCAAAACATTGCTTTTGTCTCTACAAATCACATAAGCTCTCAGGATGCATCCACTGCCGCTTATGGGATATCCACTGCCATTGCTAACAATACCATTGTTAGTAATAATGACAGTGATGGGGCCATTTGTGCTTTCCTAGCTGATCTTACAACCAGTGTTACTGTACTAAATCAGGATCTGGATCAAATTGATCCTGATGATCTTGAGGAAATCAATCTTCAGTGGCAAATGGCAATGTTAACACTGCAAGCTAGGAAGTTCTTGAGGAGGACTGGCAAACAGGTCAAATATGATGGTCAAAGAAGAGCTGGGTTTGACAAGAGCAAGATGGAGTGCTTCAACTGCAAGAAGAAGGGTCATTTTGCTAGAGAATGTAGAGCTCCCAAGAGGATTGGTGAAGGCATCAAGAAGACTACTGAAGAGCCTGTTTCTTCTTCAACATTGGTTGCTCTCAAACTCACATTAATAGATTTAAGTGATTCTAAGTTATCCTGACAAGATTTAGAAGAACAATTAGAACTTTTTGGCTCATTAGATACCTCAGAATCAGAACCAGAAGATGAAGCATATGCCATAAGAGCAAAGTTATGCTCTTTTGAAGCTTCACTGGCAAGAAAAGCTGCATTAGGACCTTCCTCAATCTGATCACTCCAGTCATAATCACCAATACCATCTTGAAAAAAGAGGTAGATAGACTTGCTTTAGATAACTTAGGGTATAAAGTTGGTCTTGAGAGTGTTGAAGAGAAACTTAAATTCTGTATTAAATGTGAGTTTGAGTATGTTGATAAGATTAATATACTAGGTGGTGAAATTGAACTTAAGGACAGAGAAATTAAAATGCTTAAACAGAAACTAGAAGAAGCAGAGAGTGTAAAACAAGAGGCCTTACAAGAAAAAGAGAAACATGTTGTTAGGGTTGCTAAAACACAATATGCTTCTGATTTAGTTAATAAGCCAATTGGACAAAAACTGTTCAAAGATGGTACTGGCCTAGGTTACAACAATATGCCACCACCCTCACTTATGAAACATGCACCACCAACTAAATAACTGTCATTTAGTAGTGCATTCAGTTTCAATAAACATGTAGGAGAGATTAGTAAGACTGAATCACCTAAGATAGGTTCTGATAAGTCATCTAATGGTCCAATTATTGAGGATTGGGAATCAGATTATGAGGAAGATAGGTCTGAATCAACACAGTCTGAGAAGTTAGAAAATGTTAGGTCTGTTTTGATTCTAAACAAGCCAACCTTATGCCTAGATTTGGAGCACCAATCTCTAGGAAAGTGGTAGAGTATAATGAGGTACCTAGGGAACAGATGAAAAGATACATATCTAGGGGAAATCAGAGAAACTTCAATGGTCTAATTTCAAATAGATTAGGAGATGAGTTTCAATGTGTCAAGAAGGCTTGTTTTAAATGTGGTAGTTTTGAGCATCTACAGAGAAATTGTTATAATAATCAACCACAAGTTTGGAATCATTAGAGGAGGGTAAATCATCAAAACTTTTCAAAGAAAACAATCCCTTATCCTAAAAAAAATATGGTTCCCAGAGCAGTGCTAATGAGGAATGGAAACACAAAATCAATAATCACTGCTGCACCCAAATGGGTTCCAACCACTGCTAAGCAAAATGAAAACACTGCTAAGCAAAATCTTTCCACTACTAAGCAGAATATCACCACTGATACAAAAGAAGTTTTAACTATTCCTAATGTGATAACTGACACAGTGGTTGGAAACCATTTTTATGCTGTAAAGGCCTCAGCTAGCTGGCAATGGAAGCCTAAGACCAAGGTTTTGCACAATGCCAGTAGTGCATCAATGGACCTAAAGAAATTCGATTATGTTAATGCACAGGGCAGACCCAAGTCAGTATTGGCTTGGGTCCACAAAAGGAACTAACTTGTTTAATCACATGTGCAGGGCAATCTACAGGATGAGCTAAAAGACAAAGGAATTTTTGATAGTGGTTGCTCTGGGCACATGACATGGGATGGGAGCAACCTTGAGGATTTTGAGGCTTATGATGGAGGACATGTGGCTTTTGGCAATGATCCAAAGGGAGGAAAAATTGTTGGCAGAGGAACTATCAGAACTGGAAAGCTGGATTTTGAGAAGGTTTATTTGATACAGGGACTAAAGTGCAATTTGTTCAGTGTTTCTCAAATGTGTGATAAGAAAAACTGGGTACTTTTTGGGGAAACTGAGTGTGTGGTGTTGTCTCCTGACTTTAAAATGCCTGATGAGAAATATGTACAGTTAAGACTACCTTGGAAAGAAAACATATACTGCTTTAACATGAAAGATGTAATTCTTAATAGGTCCTTAACTTGTTTGTTTGCTAAGGCATCAGTTCATGAGTCAAAATTGTGGCATAGAAGGCTAGGTCACCTTAATTTCAAAACAATCAATAAACTGGTAAAGGGCAACTTAGTGAGAGGGTTACCTTCTAAGGTTTTTGAGTGTAAAGAACTTTGTGTGGCTTGTCAGAAAGGAAAACAACATAGAGCCTCTTCTAAGACCAAAACTGTAAACACCATTACACAACCACTGTTTATGCTTCATATGGACTTATTTGGACCTACCTTTGTTAAAAGTTTGAACCATAAGTAGTATTGCCTAGTTATTACTGATGATTATGGTAGATTTTCTTGGGTATACTTTTTAGGTGCTAAGAGTGAAACTAGTGATATTCTCAAGAGTTTTATTACTAAGATAGAAAATCTAGTAAACCATAAGGTCAAAGTAATCAGATGTGATAATGGAACTGAGTTTAAGAATGATGTGATGAATCAGTTCTGTGTAGCCAAGGGTATAGAAAGACAGTTTAGTGTTGCTAGGACACCACAACATAATGGTGTAGCTCAAAGTAAAAATAGAATACTAATTGAGGCTGCTAGAACAATGTTGTCAGAATCTAAGTTACCAACTACCTTTTGGGCTGAAGCTGTAGGCACTGCATGTTATGTGCAGAATAGAAGCAAGGTAGTGAAGCCTCATAACAAGACCCCCTATGAGCTGTTACATGATAGGAAGCCTATGATAGCATTCCTAAAACCTTTTGGATGTCCTGTTACTATCTTGAATACCATAAACTACTGATAAGGTTTTAAAAGGTACCTTTTTGAGGGGTCATTTAAGCCCTTATTCGATCACTTTTGTATCCGTTATTGCTTAATATCGTTCCTTTTCACTTTTTAGGTCTCTTGAAGGCAAAATGCTGGAATGATGCTTATTTGGACGAAAAGGCGCGAATATACGAAGAAAATGGCCAAAGTCAGAATCGAGACACTCAAAGCTGCTGAAACATAAGGCGACGGCGTCACTGCATATCTGCGACGCCGTCGGGAAGGAATTTTGCGACGGGTCAGAAGCGAAATTGCATGTTTTCAAGGGACGACGTCAGGTTCTAAAGGAGTAGGCCGTCGTTACTCAGACGGCCTAGATGCAGCCAAGACGGCGTCAGAGCTGAAGGGGACGGCGTCACAGTCATAAGGTGACGCCGTCACAAGGTTTACGTGGCCAAGACGAAACCCTAATGACGGCGACACGACGGCGTCACGAAACATAAGGTGACGCCGTCGCAGATGTAATCTTATATATAGAATCCGAATTTTTTAGTTTTATGTGTAGTCTTTTGGAGTAAAAACCTAAAACCGAACCAAGGCTTTCTTGTGCAGTATTTTAGGGTTCTAAACCCTATTATACATCAAGATAAGTATTTACTTCATTAATTTAATTATGTCTTTGATTATTTGTGTGTATGCTTGCATGTTCTCCATGTCCGGCTAATTTATTTGTGTGTTTGCTTAGGGAATATGAAACTTAATTATTGAATATTGATTGGTTGATACTTATCTTAGTTGACTAATGATCTAGAGTGCGCTAGATTATTCGTTGTGTACTTAATGCTTGACTTTTCTTTGTGAACTTTAGAATATAATTATCTAGGTAATTGTAGGATAAAGTATTCAAGGACAACCGTAGAGTAGGCGTCTATAAATCACTAGAGGATTTGTAAACAAGACCCTTTGGTAATTTCAAAGAGTTAGGGAAACAAGCACGCCCTATAGCCTTAGAATCACAACGCAACTAGGAATAAGGACGTGACAAATCAACCATCAATAGGAGATAATTAAGGAGTAGTAAAACCTAAGTAAACACATCTTTAAACTATCATACGAGTACACATCAATTAGACATAGACTATCACAACCTTAGCTTAGATAATTAGATAATAGTAGAGTAATCGGTAGCAATACCAACCCCCCAAATCCAATACCCGAGATTCGTACCTTTTCAATTTCTAAAAAACATAAAAAGATAAAAAATAATCTTCCTCAACCTCAACCTTAGCGTAGTAACTTCTCACTAGCATTCCTATTCCTCTAGAGAACGATATCAATACCCGTGGCTTACCCTAATTACTACACTACAACGATTAGGTTCACTGCCTAGGGTGTTATAAAACTTGCTCGAAGAAAAGGAAGTTTCCTTGACCCCGAACGACGCGTGTAGCGTTATCAACTACCTAGGCAAGTTTCAAGAAAAAGCAGATGATGGATACTTTCTTGGCTATTCTTCTAATAGTAAAGCCTTTAGAGTATACAATAGGAGGACTAAGATTGTGGAAGAAAACTTACATGTTAAGTTCAGTGAAGAGACTCCTAGTGTTGAGACAAAAGGACCTGAGTGGCTGTTTAATATTGATATGCTAACCAAATCAATGAATTATCAGCCTATCATTGCAGGTACATCCACTAACACTGATGCAGGTACTCAAGAGAATTCTGAAAGAGAAACAAATTCTAAGGATGCTGATTCTCCAAAGGAATTCTATTTGCTTGAAAAGTGGAAAGCTGGATCTGTCTCACCAATCATTGAAAAGAAGAGTTCCAATGATGATGATGTATTGGATTCTGGATAAAATGTCAATCATCATCAAGATAAGGAAGAGTCATTGAATGATGACTCAGTGTTGGTAGAAGAAATTGAAAAGAAGAGGAAGAATTCTGGAAGCACGGCTAAGTCAAATGAAAGCACGGCTAAGCCATCTTCTACCACTGATAGTTCATTTGTACCCCCTGCTGCAAACTTAGATGGAAGTACTTTCTTTGGACCCACTGCTAAGCCACTTATCGATGATGATGGGTATCTCACTAATCCTGACATGCCTGGTTTGGAAGAAAGGGATACTCCCACAGATGATGAAAATATGGATGACTTTTTCAACAATGCTGATATTACAAATTTGGATACAGTCATCATAGAAAGTCCAATTCCTACCACCAGGGTACATAAGAATCATCCCAAAGAAAAAATTCTTGGAGATCTGAATACTCCAGTTCAAACAAGAAGCAGAGCTGTAAACAATAAAACCTTTCCTGAACAAGGTTTCTTTGCCAGATCACTTCACAAAAGAAATAGTCATAAAGATCTGCAAAATTGTTTGTTTGCCTGTTTTTTGTCTCAAAAGGAGCCTAAGAGAGTTGAAGAAGCATTATCAGAAGAAGGATGGGTTGAATCAATGCAAGAGGAGCTATTGCAATTTAAGCTCCAAGAGGTATGGACATTGGTTGATCTACCTAATGGAAAAAGGGCTATTGGAACAAAATGGGTGTTCAGAAACAAAAGGGATGAAAGAGGGATTGTGGTAGGGAACAAATCAAGATTGGTTGCTCAAGGATACACAAAAACTGAAGGCTTGGATTATGATGAAGTGTTTGCCCCAGTTGCCAGAATAGAAGCTATAAGATTGTTTTTAGCATATACTTCATTCAAAAACTTTTTTGTGTATCAAATGGATGTTAAAAGTGCCTTTCTGTATGGTACTATTGATGAGGAGGTGTATGTATGTCAACCTTCTGGTTTTGAGGATCCTGATCATCTTGATAGTGTCTACAGGGTGAAAAAGGCTATGTATGGTTTGCATCAAGCTCCCAGGGCATGGTATGAGTGCCTTTCTACTTATTTGATGGACAATGGCTTCAAAAGAGGGTTGATTGATAAGACTTTGTTCATTAGGAAGCACAAGGATGATATTTTACTGGTTCAGGTCTATGTAGATGACATCATCTTTGGTTCAACAAATAAGGAGCTGTGCAGAGATTTTGAGAAACTTATGCATGATAAGTTTCAGATGGGTTCTATAGGTGAACTCACTTTCTTTTTAGGGCTATAGGTTCAACAAAGGACTGATGGTATTTTCATTAGTCAACATAAATATGTAGCAGATGTTTTGAAGAAGTTTGGGTTTCAGGATGTAAAGAGTGCTAGTACACCAATGGAGACTCAGAAACCACTGCTACCAGACGATGGAAGTCCCAAAGTTGATTTGAAGTTGTATAGGTCCATGATTGGATCTTTGATGTATCTCACTGCATCTAGGCCAGATATAATGTTCTCAGTATGTGTGTGTGCAAGGTTTCAAGTCACACCCAACACAACACACATGAATGTTGTTAAGAGAATTTTTAGATACCTTAAAGGTCATCCTAAATTGGGCCTATGGTATTCTAAGGATTCAGCTTTTGATTTGCTGGCCTATACAGACAGTGATTATGTTGGAGCTAGTTTGGATAGGAAGTCTACTACTGGAGGATGTCAGTTTTTGGGAAGCAGACTAATTTCATGGCAGTGTAAAAAGCAAACAATTGTGGCTAATTCTCAAACTGAAGCTGAGTATGTGGCTGCTGCTAGTTGTTGTGGACAAGTGCTTTGGATTCAGAATCAATTGTTGGACTTTGGGTACAATTTCATGCATACTAAGATTTACATTGACAATAACAGTACAATATGCATCATTAAAAATCCTGTTTTACATTCTAAAACTAAACATATTGAGATAAGGCATCATTTAATTAGAGACTGTAATGAGAAAAGGTTAATTCAAATGGTCAAAATCAATACTGGTTTCAATGTTGTTGATCTTCTCACTAAAGCTTTTGATGTGGGGAGGTTTCAGTACCTTGTAGTTAGTATTGGAATGATTAATATCTAAATTTTAAATTTGTCTTGTAAAAGTTTGTAAAAATCATGTACTGTTATTAGTTGATCTTAGTATTGCTTGTTTTGTTATAACCACTGTTAGTTTTGTTCAAACCACTGCTTGTTTCTTTGTGTTTCCACTAACTATTTTGTAGAGACAAGGAATTAAATTTCATTAAGAATGCTGCAATGAACTTCAAAAGACAACCATGGAATTATTTTCATTCATAAACTCCATACAAGGATGCAGGGATTACAACCATGGGATCATACAACTAACTGACTACTTCACAAGAAAACATCCTACCACAACCATCTAGGACACCAGCTTCACAACGTTCCTCCCTACCACCTAAGGCTTCTTAGCCAAGGCCCACTCAGGCATCACTTTCTGGGCCCTACGACCACTGATCTCCTTCCACACTTTGGGGCATGCCAGCCCAATCACCGTTCCTCTGATGGGTGGTGATGATGATGAAGGACCCTCTGGTGGTGGTGTTGTCAACAATGCTTGAGAAGGTGGTGCTTGAAGTTCTTCTGGTGGAAGTACTACAGCAAGGGGAGGCACAACCAGGACTCTTAAAGATGTTTCATCATCTGTACCTTCATAAGGAGACACATAACTTGGCATGGAACTTAGGTCTGAGATGTCTTCTTTGATAATAGCATTCTGAGGCATTGGTTGGAGAGATGAAGGACCAGCAGCTGAAGGGTTTGAGAGAGCTTTGTTCATTGGTGGAAAATAATTGTTCCAACCACCTTTAGTAGAACCTGAGTGAGTTCTTTTCTTTGATGAAACCTCTTCTTCAACCCTACCTGGGTTATTCCTAACAAAATCTTCCCAAACACTGTCAGAGGAAGAGCTATCAGTTGAGAGATTGATTGGGTTTGAATGACTCATGGTGATTTTTGGTGAAACAGATCTTGAAAGAGTTTTAAGAGAGAGAATTTTTTGTGTGTTAGTAGTATGGGTAGTAAGTGAGTATGACGGTCTTAAATAGAAGTTAAGATAAAATCAGTAAGTAAATGTGGGTAAGGTATAAGTTGTTGAGGAGTAAATGAAGTCTTTGACTTTGGTGGCTGGATTACTAACTTGGAGTTGACCTTTTGACTGGGTGGTTAAGTACTGGTCTAACCACTGCCAGCATAATTTTTGAATCCACTTCTAGTTATTTTCTAACCACTGCTAACCTTAACAATGCTTCATGTGTTTGATTTATGTTTGTGATATGCAGGTATGAAGGATCTTTTGTATAAATTGGAGCTTTTTGGCCCTGTAGCTGTTTAGAGTTAAAAAAAAAATAAAAAAAATTAGTATAAATCTTTTGTAATTCTTCATATTTATGCTTGCTATCACCTTATTTTTTGTTTGGATTTGGTTGCTGTGGTATTTGTCACAGATTGAAGAGTGATTGCTGTATCCACTGCTAGCATTTTTTAAACCACTGCTAGTGTGGTTTTCAATCCATTGCTAATATTTTGCTGATGATGGATACTTGAGGGGTTGTTTTGTAACTTTGGTGATATCGTATTTATTTCCCCAAATCACTGCCAGATCATTTAATTGATCTTCAAATCCATTCCATAATTGGCGCCTACCACAAACCCTCACAAGTCCCAACTGCTTATTTCATAATCCCACATCATATCTCATCACCCATCACAATGCCGTCGCAGTATTCCAAAACCCATAACCTAGTTGCTTACTTGATCAAAAATAATCAATCTGAAGGATTTCATGGAATGATTGATTTCCTTACTCACAGTCAGATTCACTTTGCATTAACTGTAGCACCCACAATTCTTAAAGCCTATGTGCATCAATTCTGGGGGAATGCAGAGCTACAGGAGAAAGATGGTTTAGAGGTTTTTAGGACTGTGGTTGATGATAATGAGATTCTGGTTGATGAGGAAGTCATTAGAGGTATTTTGAAGCTGGATGATGCTGATGGTGTAGTTAATCTTTCTGATGATGCTATATTTGAAGGTTTGGAAAGGTTAGGTTATACTAGAAGGGGAGATAGGGTAAAAATTTTAAAAGGTATGTTTTATCCACAATGGAAGTTTTTGATTCACACTATGCTGATGTGTGTGAGTAATAAGACCACAGGGTTTGATGAATTTCCCTCCAAAATTGCAACTGCTCTTATTTGTCTATCTGAAGGGAGGGAATTCAACTGGTCAAGGATGATTTTTGAAGGGTTTGTGCAGAATATTAGGAAAAAGGGTAAGTATTACTTGTATCCTAAGTATGTTCAACTTATTGTGGATAGTCAGATTGAAGAAACTATTGAACATCATACGAAGTATGAGGTTCATTATATGCTTCCTAAGGTATTTGCACATATGAGACACCAAAACCCAAATTTAATAATAAAAGTTATCCCATTGTTCCCTAATATGACCCCTTTACCTGACGTTCCTGAGTTTGATGATGTAACTGAACCCCAATCCACTGATGTTGCAACCCCTGCTACCTTAGTTGAAACCCCTGCCATCATATTTGAACCCACTGCTGCTCATCCTGAACCCACTGTTGAGCCTATAACGTCAACCTCTGAACCCACCAGGATCTTGTGTACTAGGAGAAGGAGGAAAGGCACCAAGTTACCTCAGGCTGGTGTTAGTGGTGTAGCCGATGAGGCTGTCACAAGGAGTGGAGTTGACATGACTAGAAGGGCTTCCACTACTGACTCATGCTTAGATGCTGGTCAGGACAGTGGAATCATCAATAAGACCCAACCTTTAGCAACTCCTAATGTGGAGAGTTCCTTGGAACTCACCACAAGTGGAGGAATCCCTAGCCACATGGCTACTCTAGGGTGCATAGATGATCAGACTAGGTTTGATGCTATGTTTTCTTTACCCAAGGATTCACCTCTCGGAGCAGGTTACACAGCTCGAAGTGATGAGGGTAGTTTGGAACATGAATATGAATTGACGGATCCTCCTAAGGTACATGATGACTTTTCCAATGAACCACCTCTCGGACCAGTTAACACAGGTCGAAGTGGGGAGGATATTCTTGAACGATTAAATGAATTGACGGGTAAGTGTACAAACATGGAGGATACAATCTCAAGTCTTAAAGAGCTTGATGTGTTTCAGGGCAGAGAGATTAGACATTTGAAGCATAGGGTTTTTGTTTTGGAAAAGATAAAGAGACCTGGGATTGCTGTTGTTAGAAAATTAAGGAAGCAGAAAAAGAAGTTGAACTCCTCCCAGGATGTGATTTTGGAGGATGTACCCAAACAGGGGAGGAGTGAGGGCATTGATTCAGGGGAGGCTGGTGTGAATATGGATGAGGATGTGGATAGTGGAGATCAAAGAGAGCATTATGTGGTGTCTGATAAAGATGGGAATGAAGTTGTACTTGAAATCTTGAAGACTGTAGTATAAGACAAAGAGAAGGAGGTGGTGCAGGACACATCCACTGCTAGTGTTTCTGTAACCACGGCTAGTCTTAAAGAATCCACTGCTACAACTTTAAATGAGGTAAACACAACCACTGCCACTGCTATTACAACCACATCTACAATTGTCACAACCACTTCTATTTCACCACCCAAACCTAAAGAAGTTGAGAAGGAAGTTGCCAGTACTCTGATAAATTTAAGTAAAACTTCATCCAACTCTACACCTACCATTGCACCTACTCCAAGATTTCTTAAACCAACTGGACCTAAACCCTTGAGTAAAAGTTTGATTATTGTTGAGCCTTTGAAGAAGAAGGTGGATGTACCAGACATTGGTAAAGGGAAAGGTATTGCTGAACCTGAAATAAAGTTTAAGAATAGAGAAGAACAGATTGCTTATGATAAGGAGTTTGGTGAAAGACTGTTAGCTGAAGAAGAAGCAGCCAGAGAAAGGTAAAAGCTAGAAGATGAGGAAGCTACTCAGAGATTGTTAGCTGAATGGAATGATACAAAATCCTATCTTCAAGCTTCCAATGATATAAAGAATGAGTACACTACTCAAGAATGGGCACTGCTATCCATTGATGAAAGAGCTAGAGTCTTGGGTGAATAGGCAAGAAAGATAAGTAAAGAAAAGAAGCAAGCTAAAAGGAAGAAACCTCCTACAAAGGGTGAGATGAGAAATGTTATGATGAAGATTATCAAGAATATGGGCATTCATATTACTGAAAATTTAAGTAAGTGCACATGTGAGAGAATTGTAGAAATTTATCAAAGGTGTATGAGAATTAATGAGGACTTCAATCCAATGAATTCTGAAAGAGAAGCTGAATGGTTAAAGAGAAAAGCTGAATCTAAGAGAGAATCTGGTTCAAAAAGACCAAAGGTGGATGAAGAGGTAGAAAAGAAAGAAAGAACTGAAAAGTATCTTCTGGAGTGTGCACCTATTAATCCTACTCCAGTTAGAGCTATTCATCCCATTGAAGATTGGCAGATAGTTATAGAAAGGGATAGAGAAGTAGTTGAAATAACAAGAAGGGGTGGAAGTAAAAGCACTTATTTCAACTTTGGTATATTATTGGATTGTTTGACTAAGGGTGATTTGGAACAGTTGTGGAAAGTAATGGAATTCAGATATGGGAAGTCTAGTCCAACAGGAGAGTTAGCTCAGTTTGTGTGGACTGCTATAAAGAACATGTTTCAACCTGATCTTAATGCTGAATATTGGGATAATTGTAAGGTGGTTGAATGGCTGTTGTATTCATATTGCAAGGTTCATGCAGTACAAACTACAAATGAGAAGTTCTTCATGTTTGTTGATAAGGATTATCCTTTATCAAAGAATGTGGCAAGACAAATGTTAGAAGCTAAACTTACTTCACAAGGAACAAAGGCTACACATCCTATTATTGATCTACTGTTTCAAAAGATTGAGAAGATTGCAGACATACAAGGGCCTTTGGAAATTAAGGCTAAATCTCAAGGAAGATTGAAAAGAAAGGCTGATATGTCTAAGGCTGTGGATTACACATCAGAATCAGAAACTGAAAAGAAGAATTGAGATGTGTTGCTTTCTGGTAAGTGTTTGGATACATCCTCCAATACAGATGTTTTGAGCTTAAAGGAAACTTGAGAATTCTGTTTGAATATATCAAGTTTAGGGGAGGATTGTTCGGTTTTAGGTTCCTCAGATCAGGAATTATTCTAAGTATTGGAACTACTGCTAGAGTTAAAGAAACCACTGCCAGAAGAGGGAATCCACTGCTGGAGATTAAACCACGGCTAGTAGAAGAGTATAACCACGGCTATTGTATTGTAAACACTGCTAGTTTTGTTTAGTCGGTTTAATATTTTGTATTAGATAAATATGGAAAAGATATTTATCTTGTAGGTTACGTATTGTATTATGTAAAGGACTCCTTAGCCTATAAAAGGAGGTCCTAGGTTAGATTAGATATACGTGTGTTTTATATCTAAGGTCGATACACTTCAAGGTTGAAAACCCTAATACTGGTTAGAGTATTCGTTATTAATATAATTGAGGTATTTAAGAGTTGTTATTACTGTTATTCTTCTTAAGGTTAAATATTATATCCCGCGTAGTATTTAACAAGTTATTGTTAAGTCAGTTTCTATAAGGATCGTTTGCTCAACTGGGATCAACATAATGCATGATATGTTAAATATATGTAAAAATGAATTCTATGATATGCTTACGAGAATAGTGGTGTGATTGATGTCAAGAAATGCACAAGAATAACCCAACAATACCAGAAAACCCTAATTTTCCTTAACAAAACCCTAGTTCTTGAGTAAACCCTTAAAGAAGAACTTGAACCTTGCTTAACCCTTGTGAAATCAGCTGAGAATGAGGAGAGAAAGAAAGTAAGTGTGTGTGTGTGTGTTTGAAAATGGTGAGAAAAACTAGTCACAAGGTCTTCCTTTTATAAAGTTATTTACGGTATGTTCCAAGTATGTTTTATAGGTCACAAGATATGGTTCAACCAACTAGATCAAAGTGATTTTGGGGTGTTGTGGTGTGCTCGTGTCGTTCAATATGAAAGGGAGAGGTGCGGGAGGTTATCAAGATTGACTAGCATTATAAGGACTTGACATAAGGAAGGTATGTGTGATTTTTCAAGCCAAAAAGCATATGTTTGCTTACCCCTTTGTGTATGGCCGGTTTTCAAGGGAGAAAAGAGGAGGGAAATGTGAGTTTTGAATGGTATAAGTGTATATGTACGTGTAATATGATTATTATAAAGGTCGTGAGGGTATTGGGTATGTAGTACATGTATGCATGCAAGGCTTGAATAGTTGAATGATTTGCGTAAAACTTGTAAAACCGTATCCTAATGACTTATAAAACATGCTCATGAAAGTAATAATGTACTTATTTGATGTAGACTAAACTTAGTCTAGTGACGGAATACGTTTAAAGTTGTTTCTCGTTATGCGCGGAATAACCTAACGGTTATATGTAAAGTCAAATATTCACTTGTTTAGTATAAAACGTTCAAGTTTATAGTTAAGTATTAACTTGAAAGATGCCAGTTGTCACGGTTTGGGTTTATGTGATTAGTAATTAGTACATTTAAAGATAGTTTGTTGTGTTGGATTATCATATATTTTTCAATCTTGTAGTACATATTGTGATTTGGGACATTGTTCTTAGTGTCGTTTGTTATTTAAAATCTCTTAGAATTTCCAGATGATTCGTTACCATCACTTTACCGCAATACAATGCTAGTTAAATTATATAGAGAGGTTAAAGTATGGCATTTCTAGACAAAGTATGTAGCAATAACTTAGCATTACACAATCCCGTTTTTTGTTTACTTTCATAGTACAAGAAATCCTTGACTTATTCTAAGTCATTGCAAGTTATAAAACACTTGACAACCCCCACCCCCGCAACAAGATTTGGATTAAGGGTAGTTTACAAAGAAAACATAGTTTGTTGACTTTGTTGAGTTATTAAATGGTGTTTTAAGGCATTGTATATGTAGTTTGTCACATTTGATAAAACTAAGGATTGGTGTGGGGCTTCTAAATACTAGTAAACACATAGTAGAATACAAATATAAAGATTAGAGTGCATTTTGGATAGAGGCGCCGTTTTTAAAGGTTCACCATAATATATGAGTAGTGTGTTTTTAGTTTTATATGTGCTTTAGATACTTATAAATAATGCTTTCAATATTGTATTTGCTTAAAATTCTATATATGGAAATCTTAAAATAATTAATATGAGAGAAGTGCATTCCTCTATTATAAGTAGTATAAGACAACCAATTTCAGCTGTTATTTTAAGCTTCTTCAACGTTGGCATTGTCTAGCTTAGATGTGGTCGCAATGTTTAGGAACTCTTTTATGCATCCAAGGATATTTTGACTCACATTGGAAAAAAGCGGTATATGTATGATAATTAACACGTAGATGGGAAAAACAGTGAGGACAAAACAATATATATGTGGCTCATTTCATTAAAACTTATGAAGAACTGTAATAAAAGAAAAATTAGGATTCAATGTATTTTTAGAAAAGTTGGCATTTTTTACATGAATTTCCACGGCCCAACAAAAATCTATGTTGTTCATGTGAACCTACGAGAACCCCCTCAGTCGCCCCGGGGAAAAACATATATTGATCGGTTTGGGTAGCTTCTCAATTCGTAGCTCTATTTCATCCCAATTCAAGTTTCATGCATACATATATATGTACATCTTATTATTTATTTATTTATTTTTTAGGAAAAAAAAATGACGTAACCGATTGATAAACTTCCGTATTAAAAACTGCTAAAAACAATTTGAACATTTATTTATTCCTGCTTGAAAAAACAATTAATGATATTAATTCATTATCAATATCAGTTACCATTATCATTAATAACAAATATTGTTCGATCATATCACATCGAAACTGTTTTTGTTAGATCGATAAAACCCCGTAATTATTAATTTATTATTTACCATTATTTATAATGGTAAAAATTTATATACTTTAAACTTACAGACCGGGCTTGATCCAATTTATCCTCTAATACTCTTTTGTAATATGAGCGATTAAATCGTAAAAGCTCGGACTGGAGTAGTAAAATATAAGAAAAAATAATAAATAAAAGAAAAAAGAAAAGAAAAGAAAAAACAGTAACATAATAAAAACATAACTTTAGTCGACTCGTAACAAAACCGTACTAATGGTCGAATTTAGTCGACTGGTACCAATGATCGGCTAAATCGACTGGTAACAAAACCGTATCAAAGGTCGACTTTAAGCACTGTTACCAACGGTCAACTTTAGTCGACTGGTAACAAAGTCATACGAACAATCGATTAACAAAAACAATAAAACAACTATAACTTCCGGTGATGAACAGTAACTCCATGATGAACAGTAACATCCACCGATGAACAATAACCGATGAATATTTTTTTTCCTTTCTTTTGAGAATGGATATTGTGGCAATTAGGGTTTGACGGGTGCTAGAAGAGGCGGCTCAACGTAGCCACCGAAGTCTGAGAATCAGACCCGTTCCGATACCATGTTAGATTGATAAAACCCTTTAAGTATTATTTTATTATTAAACCACTTTTTATAATGATAAAACCCTAAATATTCTAAATCAACCGACCGAACTTAGGCCTATTTATCGTCTAATAGTTTTAAACTAGTAATTACTAGTACTATAAAGTTGGAAAAAAGTTTTATGTAGCAAATGAAATTTTGGGTGGACAATCAGTTGACCATAGATTGAGGCAGCAATGTGGTTGACATAAGCCTCCCAGGAGACGAGGGTCCGTTTCAAATTCTTTTATTATTTTTTTTCTTATCTGGGTCTTTTGGACCTGTCAATGTCAGATTTACATAAATCAGGGCACTCACACATGAACTAACCCTCCTTCACTAACTCTTATATATAACCCCTCCAATCTGCCTCTTACCACTACCCACCCTTTCTCTCTCTAATAGTACCTTTTTTCTTTCTATCTTTAAGGTTTTCAATGTGTAAGAGAGAACAAGCATTTCAAACATGTTTCCTAGGTAAGAAATATATCTTGCTTTTATTATAGTCCTTTATAATTGATATCCTATTAGTAAAATATTGATTTTATTTTCTTATGCTTTTTGTATTTGTATTGTGTAGATGGAAGAAATGATGCTTTTCCGAATAAAGTGAATGTTCTCGATGATGATGATGATGGAGGTGTTGGTGGCCTCACCGCGATGGATATGGTGGTAGTGGCTTGTTTGTTCTGAAATTAATTCGGCGCTATCCTTACCTGAGCTTTTACCCTAATCTAATCTAATCTGTATTTTTTCCTTTCACTTTTTTGTTTCTTGTTTATTTTTTTTGACTTGTTGCCTTTTTTTCTTCTTGTGATTCTGATTTTCTTGACCTTGTAAGACCTTTTCTTGACCTTGTAAGACCCAATGACATCTTCTACATCATTGAGTTTTGTTGTCGTTTGGATCTTACATCATTTTAAACAGATGAAAGGTCTTTTCACCGTCTTTCTTCGTTCCCACCCAACTCATGTTCTCCTTCCTTGTCTATCCCTTCTGAGCTATTTCCTCTCGTGAACGAGGACATATATACCAATTAGCGGTTATCTTTACTAAAAGATGCCCTGATTCTACATCTTCTACAAGAACAACCAAGTACTCCATCAAGTGACCATCATTAAAAACGTTTGATGAGTTACGGGCTTAAGCTTATGGCTAAATTTCAACAAAATAAAAACCCTAGAAGCTGGTGTGTATATATTCAAGATCCACATCCAAATTCAACCTTACTTTATTTGATCTTTAATTGTTATCGTATGGGATGTTACAGTGTAATATTGTATTAAAGTGAAATAAATTCAAAGATTCCAATGATTTCTTTTTGGTGTTTTTTACAGCTTATATTTGGTACTTTATTTGGTCGTCCCAAGTGCTTCAGTCTACGTATGTAACACATACACACACATGTGTGTGTGTGGCAGTAATTATTCTTGTAAGACATCAATGTTAGTTTGTATTATTATGGAAAAAAATCTCTAGGGGGGCTCAGTACTTTCAGTCTTAGTGGACTAAAAAGTAAAATGTACCAAAAAAACATGTCATAAAAATATACAATTGTAAGATACCATAAATTTCAAGAGATTTCTTACAGAAATTTTGTGTTATATAAAATGGTAGAAAATTTTCTGGCCAACCATTTCCGAGCATGATTTTTTCAACTGATTTTCTTTGTCAGCAAGTCGTTTGTTGAAGGGCATTTTTTGAAAGATCCGTGGGTGAAGCCTTGTGTTTAAATACCGTTTCATAGCAACTGTATGATAGTTAGCTAGCTCCAAAACAGAAATCCATACAACATTCAGGGGTGGACCTATGATTTAGAATGACTAAGGGGTGTTTGTCTTTGCGTTTTAAAGTGGATTTTTAAATTATCACGCTTTTAAAAACGTGATAATTTATTCAATGGTGTTTGGATGACAAGTGACAAAACGTGATTATTTGCTTTTTGCCCTCTGAAAATGTGGTTATGAAAAAATAAGTTGGGGGTTGCAGTCAGAAAACGTCATTTTGTAAACTCGTTTTTTGAACACGTAAATTTAAGTAAGCAATAAGAAACACCCCCTAAGTCCACTTCGGACTTGAACCAAACACCAATGTCACATGTCCTAGGATCTGAACCCACAACTATTTGATTGTAGAGTTTATACAACATTAGTGTATCATTGTGACACAAATCCTTTGGTTATAAGACAAATATTTAATGGTAATGTATTGTTTTCCTATATCGAATATTTACAATTAATGCTGGGTACGTGTGCGTTACGACGATAGATATCCTATAACTAAAATTCTAGATAAACAATGTTTTTTAATAATACGTTTTTCGTGACAATAATTTTATAGAAAATTGTAATTTTAGCTTCAAATAATTTCAAATAATGACAAACCAATATTATATTAAAAGTATATAGTAAATAACTTTTCATTAGGGGTGTTTTAGTGATTATATTAATTAAAAATGTTAAGTATATACGTTGGTGCATAAGTTAATTGTACAACATGTATATATGTATAGTTGTATTGCTTAATATTTAGATTTGTAATACCTTAGTTATTTAATAGCGGGAATGATCTCCCTCCATTATGTGTAATTTATATTTCGGTTTGAATATTTTGAAACAATTAAAAATAGTAAGATTTTGCCGAAAGCGTAACTTCCTCAAAATAAAATAATTTTGATCAAATCAAATCTTATATTCATTCATAGTTTATGCACTCATGGAACTCCGTGAGATTTGGTCCAATAGTGATAAATACATATAGAAATAATATATGCTTATCTTAAGCTAAGATTTTGCATGTTCGTTTTGCAAATTTGTTTGGGGATACCAGTTTAGAATCTTTTAGTCCTTGCTTACAGAAAAAATATTGATAATTGTTTATTACGGAGCCATTTGGTCATGAGGATCTTTGGTTTTTACATCATGAAGCGGAAAGATTTATTAAAAAAACATGGGAGTAAGAGAAGCTATCATGGAAACTTAAAAATCATCTTAAGATTACATCTAAATACATTGTATCGTATAAAAAAGCACTCCGATTGCATCATCAACCAATAATCTAAGAAAAATCCCAGACTTTTAAACGTACTTTGTATTATTGAAGCAAATCATCATGAGTTTTGTTTCCTTCTTTGTTTTCTTCCTCACCACTCTTAATTCTCTCTCCCATTCTCTTTTTTTTTTCTCAGTTTCTCCACACTGAGTAACTAGTATTTAATTCTAAGGGATAGTAACTAGTATACACATAAATAGAGTAAACTTACGAAAAAGTTAATAAAATTGAACAAATCATCATATTTTTCATTGAAATTAAAGATCTTGATGTTTTTAAAAGAGACATTGGGAACATGGTAGCATCATTACACACACACAAACACAAACAATGGCTTTGGTTTCATAAATTAATATTAGGATTCCTGAAATTATGTTTCTTGATAAATTCAGTGTGTTCAAACTTCAAACCGAAATATTCTTCTTTATTTGTTTATTTAAGTACTATATTTTAGAATAATTTAAAAGGAGAAAGACGCTTGAAGCTGTAACAAAACAACAAACTATAGATTCTATTTAGAGAAATAGCAAGCTTCAGTAAGTTTATTAAATAAGATATACTACCACCTAGTAAAGTTTAATATAGAGGTTAACATAGGTAACTGTTTTTCTTTTTTCAAATTCAATGAGGTAAATGAATGGCGTGTGCATGCACGCCTCTAGAAAAATCGGGTTACAAATTTACAATCACTAGCTTTGCAATAAAATTTCAGCTGACGAGCAATGGTATAGAGAAATGGTTGCAAATAAGATAGGTAACACTCCCTAGACTAAACAAAGTACAAAAGCTAACCGCTAATTCCGCAAGAATATGAATCCAATTCTTTCGATTCAGCTATCAATGTGTATGCATATTTGTTGGACATGCATAAAAGAAACGCAAATTGGATATGACTATGTACAACAACAACAACATAACCAATCCCGTCAAAGCGAAATATTAAGAAGTAGAATGTAAACAAATTCTACCCATACCCCAAAATAAACCAAAGAGTAGAGAGACTGCTTCCAAGAAGAACTCCAACAAGTGCAAGTAGGACTGTGAGAGTGAACAGAAAAAAGTGCATGATGAAAGAGAGCAACCAAGTAAAAGCATTCAAAAGACAAAAGGCTAAAAACAAACAAACCAACATACAAAGCAGCAAGGCAGGATACCATAAAAACATGAACATAAGAGAAAAAAGACATAAACATATAAAAGCAAACACTACAGGAGAAATGTAAAATAAAAAAATAAATAAATAAATAAATAATAATAAAATAACCGAAGGATATACAAGGTGACACAAGCAAAAACAAACAAACACCAAAGCAAAAACAAAAGCAAAAAGCATAAAAGCAAGCGGGTAAAAGCACCTAGGAAAAATCAACCACAGAGACATCATAGAAACAAAGCAGGTCAACACAATGGCGCCTAAAGCTAACGCAAAGCAAAAAAAGGGAAAACCAAAACCTAAGAGAGCAACTCAGAAACAAAGAAGAGCAACACAATGGGGCCTAAAGCTGAGGCAAAGAAAAAGGAAGAAGAGATGCTACTAGACTCCTAAAAACCAAAATCGAAAAAGCTAAGGGACAACGCAACCTAAAACGCAAAGAGGCAAGGCAACTAAGAGACACCTAAAAGACCTAGGCTCAAAGACTACCTCCTACCACCTAACCCGAACTACCCGCATATTCTAATCGTATCTCTCCACTCAATCCTATCAGAGAAATACCCATCCTTCTCAAACCGTCGACTATTAGTGCTTCGAATCTCCTTACTAGTGTTGATTGTGGCCTCCTCCTATCACCGAACCCCCTCGACCTTCATTCTCTCATCTTCGAAATTATAGTTTCGACATACAGTTATGCTCTGAAAACTCCGTTCAGAATCATATCAAACTTGGTTTTACCACAAGTACACCTTAACATTCTGTTAGCCTTAAAAGTGGCAATCTTAGTTTTGTATTTGGGCTAAACATGTAAACTAGTTAGTAACTAGTGACAACCCATGGTCGTGGCCCATTAGAGAAAGCCCACGAGGCCTTTAGACTTGTAAGACACATCTCCAAGCTATGGAGAGGATATGGTTCTCATTCTTGTGCGTGTAAATCTATATACACTCCTTTAGTTCCACCTTCTCTCTAAAAAATATCTCTTTCTAGTTCTTGATAAAACCTTCTACATGTGTGCTTAATCTTGATATAATTGGGATCCTACAATTGGTATCAGAGCTTGTGCATGATTGTGGATTGATTTTGGTGTCGAAAATAACACAATAGACTATGAAAGTTTCGAGTAATTCTTGTCTAGTGTTTTTCACGTGAAATCCGTTAAAGGTTACAAATTTCTTACTTCTTTTATCTTTCTCATAAGTCTTTTCAAAAATAAAATGGTTTAATAACACGAAATTATCTTCTTTTAAAGATTTTTTTCGAAAAAAGTATACTTTAACATTTTTGAGAAAGAATCGAGTCATTCGTTAGTGGAATGTGTTAAAATTGGTATTTTTGTGCTAGATTCAGGCTTCTAGAATAGATATTGAGTAGATAACTTAGGAGACACACGGATTTGGTTGATTTAGGTTAGATAGTTGGCCAATATTTTTCTTGAAAAATTGCAATCTTCAAAAGTTTTCGAAATATTTGAGTTTTCTCGAAACTGACATGGCAGTACTATTAGGTTGAGCCTCCACTACCTAGGTGACGTGGCTTCGAGTAATAGTTTCGAGTAACTTATATTTCGAGTAATTCTAGCGTTTTGAGTACTCTTTAGGTTTCAAGTAAAAGGTTTTGAGAAATCCTACGTGTCACTCTGACTTAGTTGATATTCTGTTATCTTAGACACGTGGCTTCGAGTAACTTTGATTTCGAGAACTTTGGGACTTTCGAGTAATTTATAGACTTTATAAGGTAACACCATTTTCATTTTAGAATTAATAGCTTCGAGTAATTTCTTCCTTAAGATGTCTATTAGTACTTTCAAGAACCTTTAATACTTATCTGAGCCACCCATATGAGCCATTCTTTTCATTTTGTTCACCCAACATATTGTTTTGCTACACCCTTACACCTTATCCTATCCTGTAGTCTTTATTTGTAATTGGGAAGTCATTATTTGCCTAAGTTCAAGGTTCAAGTGGAAAGGTTCGGGAATCACGCTTTCGTCGACGACATATTCTTAAAGATCATTGAAGACCCCCCAAATTCTCGTATTGTTCATCTCAAGTGGGGGGATGTTATGTTTAGTAGTTATGATTCAAAAAAAAGTTATTGTTATTTGATTGTAAAGTGCGAAGTTATAAGCACTATATTATGAGCTTACTATAGATTTAGTATCGAGGAGGCCACCTCGATCACATTTGAAGAATGGAGTTGGAAATGTGCCCATCATGACGTCCTCTAATGGCACATCTACCTGGTATTATCATGATCCGGTTTCTAGACTTCGAAACTTGAACATTGGATGAACGGTAAGTGGTGATGACTTGGTTATAGATTTAGACTATTTTCTTGATTTTATTTTACACCAATTTTATCCCATGTCTTATCCTACCCTTTAGTCATGAAGCGTGTCTAGGTGATACAGCGAGCAATCTTTGGTGTCTTTGCCATGGATTTGGTCATGTATCATTGATTTTGTCCACTTGCCGTGACATGTTAGTAATGACAACTCACCCTTAACCTTTTTCGTGTCTACCCAAATTGCCTTCGAGAATTGTTTAGCCCTAAACTCTAGTGGTGGAGATCTTTAAAACTTCTTTTTAGATATTTAGATCGACTTATGTCAATCTATTTAGTTGTTTATGTTGGACGTTGATAGATAGATATATAAACTTCCTTTTAGAACTTCCTTTTAGATATTTAGATCGACTTATGTCAATCTATTTAGTTATTTAGTTGTCTATTTAGTTGCCCTACTCCACTCCCCGAGTCACCTACTTGAGAGTTTGTAAACACTACACGACACCAATCTCCATATGGCGGAGAAGCCTTCACAACGTCGCCTACTCTTTTTCCGGTGCTAGTCTAACCACCGGGTTCTTTCACTCCAAGGTGAACCATACCTATCACAACGTCGCCTACCCTTTATTAGGTACTAGGCTAAGCACCGTGTGGAAAACTAGAAGGGGGTTGAATAGTTTTGCCAATTAAAACTTCCTTTTAAACTATTTAGATCGACTTATGTCAATCTATTTAGATGTGTGTGTTGGATGTTGATAAACAAACATATATAAGTATGTAATGAAAAGATAAGAGTAAGAAGCACAAAACCACAACGCGAGTATTTATAGTGGTTCGGCTACAAGGACACCTTCCTTGCCCTACTCAACTCCCCGAGTCACCTACTCGAGAGTTCGTAATCACTAAACCAATCTCCTTATGGCGGAGAAGCCTTCACAACGTCGCCTACCCTTTCTCCGGTGCTAGGCTAACCACCGGGTTCTTTCACTCCAAGGTGAACCACACCTACACAACGTCGCCTACCATTTATAAGGTACTAGGCTAAGTACCTAGTTCTTTCACACCAAGGTGAACCACACCTACACAACGTCGCCTACCCTTTATTAGGTACTAGGCTAAGCACCTAGTTCCATTGCAATGGAGGAACTACTACCCAACACTACACCAACAACTAATCCCAAAGGAGATCCACTCCTTTTTACAACATCATCAAGGATATCAATATCCTTGGATCTAGTACTAATCTATCTTGTACATCGAAAGACACCATATCGAATGTACATCTAAGGCACCTTTCACTAATGCCTTTAACTAGATCTTCAAGACACCCTTCACTAATGTCTTGTGTCTTGACTTCTAAGCACCCTTCAATAATGCTTCTAGTCTTGACTCCTAAGCACCTACCACAAGTGCTTATGATATGGACGATAGATACCCTTCACTAATATCTTCGTTTTGACACTTGAGACACCTTTCACAAATGTCTTCAACACTTCTTAGGAAAATAAAAACAATCATCAACAAGAAGACTTCAGTAGTCTTGATGATGAGGAAGCATGGCAACTCATGGAGTTGAGCTTGCTCGACTTCAAAGGTGGTGATCTTACCTTTAAGAGGAACCTAGAAGATCACACCAAAACAAAACTACAAACATAGATCTCTTGGATCTGAGGTTAGAGAGTTTTCAACTCTAGGGGAAAGTATGTTAGAAAGGGGTGAGCAACAATGAAGAAATGGCTCACTATTTATAGAAGAAAAAATCTACTGTTCCCCGGATCCCACGGATCCCTCCCACAAGGGATCCGTCTAGCGTAAAGCTAGGGATCCGTGGGACGCTCCTCTTTACCCATGGGTATTTTGGTTATGGGTCATGGGTCATGGGTTGATCCATGGGTCTTTAGCTAGATACAATGTACCTCTTGAGTGCAATGCACCTAGTCACATGGGTATGGATCAAAACCATAGGTTATGGATATTATCCATATATGATATAAGCATGATGTCATGCAATGTGTTATGGGTCAAGCTCCATGGGTCATGGGCTTTGGGTTGTACCCAACTACTTTCAATGTATTTGCCCAATGGGTTATGATACTTAAGTTTCTACCCATTTATATTACCCAATATACTACATACTAGTTATGTGTATATTTTACCCAAATATGTAAACACTAGTTGTTGTACATATGTAATATTAAATCATAAAATCACTTATACTTGTTTTAGTGTTTTATGTGAAAATATAAATATGTTAGAAACTATTAGTTCAAACCATTTACGTATTTTATTTGTTTCGTTAAAATGATTTTACGTTTGTTATCGACAAAACATTAGAATATCATAAAATATAAATAAACGTTTTTACGGCTTATTTGTATTAACAATCTCCCCCTTTCTGTTGATGACAAAATATAAAATTATTTCAAGGAAAAGCTAAAATTCGTAAAAGTTTGAATTTGTAGTTTTTACTTTCTTCTCCCCCTTTTTGTCGAAACAAAAAGAGCTTCGAAAGGAAGCTAACACATTGTTTTAGGAAAAACATGTGAAAGAAATAAAAAGAAATAGAGAGCAAGTAGCCGGAAAAGATCTCGTCTTTACTCCTCCTTGACGAGTCCATCCCTATGTAAGGTCGTCAAGAGACTAATTCTAAGCTAGTTTATTTGCAACTAAGTTTGCAAAAGATTTCGCCTATGTGACGAATGTGCTCCCCCTTGTTGATTGCAATATTGCAAAGGGATGTCATGAAATGTAATCCTAATATTTCAAGTGATTTTCAATGTATTGCTTTGACACAAAGCTCCCCCTAACTTTAGGATGTCAAAGTCTTCATGTGTAAATTGAATAACTACAAAATAAAGATTAGAAAACCAAGTATAATGCACAATTTCCTGCAAATATGATCAAAGTTAGTAGAAAAATAGTTTTCTGTATCACGGATCCCACGGTTCCCTCTTAGTAGGGATCCGTCTAGGCATATTAAAAGGATCCGTCTCGCTGATGAATAAATTCAGCAAATGGTGGTATAACAAATAATGTTATCACCAAAGTGAGATATGTATTATACAACATAATCATATACTCAAGTAGCACGTAATTTCATTTAATAAAACTAGAGTTATGATATACATGACTCTAAAAACTAAGAAAATAAATGATACATGACTAGGAATTTCTAGACCAACTAACGCTTGATATTAGGACACCAATAAAATCTTCTAGCTCGAGTTTGTTTAGGTTTAATCTCATCGAAACGTTCGAGGAGGTGATAGAACATGAAACGTTGGTCTTCTCGTACTTCATGTATCAAACTTTCAACATGTTGACAATGATAACAATCTTTGTCATGGCTAGGTAGTGGTGGTGGAAGAAATGAAATGACTTGATGCGAAGGATCAAGTGAGGCGGCTTGTGGAGCCTCAAACGACGAAGGGATTGGTGGAGGCGCATTTGAGAATGGCTCGACCAAGAATGATGGTGGTGGTAGAGAAGTGTCAACTTCCATATGGTCGGGTGGTTGACTTTGATGATTTCTCATAATCCAAATGGGATTATATGATGGAAACGGCGAAAAGGAAGCCGGAGCTAATGTTGACTCAACACCTTGATTTTGTACCATTATTCCTCCTAATGAGGAGAATGTTGTCGGCGGAGGAGGATGAGACGGCCTAGGAAGCAAATCCTCTAAATTGTAGAGGTGTGGTGATGATAGAGGAGATGTAAAAGAAATAGCTCTAGGAACCAATGGTGATGGTTTAGTGGAAATGATATTGTTTGGCCTAGGAGGTATGGTGGTGTTTGGCATAGGTATTTTTGTAGGTACTATCCTTTTAGGAATTGGTTTGATTGGTTGAGAAGAGATCCTTGCATTTGTTGGTTTGACCGGAGATGATTCGGTTGAAGAAATTTTGTGTACAACACGAGCAATTAGGATGAAGGTGATGACTATGGAAGTCCTAACAATGTGGTTTATAAAGCAAGAGATTTGGCAAGTGCATTTAAGCCTTAAGCCACTAAAATTCATTGGAATGTGATGATTAACATGCACAAGAGTCAACTTCAGAATTTGTACTGATCTAGGAACTCATTTAAGATGAGTTGGAGTGTTTGAGTTAGAAAGATGAGTTGAAATTGATTGTTTTAGCAAGGTTTGACATAATCTGTCATCCGGATCCCATAGTTCCCTCCTCAGAGGGATCCGTCTAGGCTAATCCTAGGGATCCGGCTCTCAGCAGCTATGAAAGAGTAGAAATGATGTTTCTAAAGTCTAGATCTATATCATCTTGAGTGTTTCAGTCCTCTTAAGTGTCTTAAATGAAGGGGTGTTTAAGTACCTGAAGGTAATGAGTGATGTAGCTTAATGATTGCCTTTTATGGAAGGAATTGGAACTTTCATGAGTACCAATGAATGAACAAGGATGACACTAAGGATGAGAGTGTCAATTGAAGCTAAATGATCCTAGAGATCAGATAGTGACTTAGATTAATCCTTTGGAGAATATCCTAAAGGCTTAAGATGGAAAAATTAGAATTTGATCAATTTCGACCAATTTTGACGTAAGGATGATTATGATAAATTTTGCTATAAGAGGTTTCCAACGTTTAGATATGAGGGATCATGTGAAAAATGATGTGTGAGTTTGAGAGCGGAAGAGTAATGGATTAAAGTGAAACGATAGATCTACAAGCGTCTTTGAGTGTGATCTAGGTGAGTTATGTGTGAGTAGGAAGGATCTACTTAACTTGATAAGGACTTAATTTGCCTTAAGACACTATGTCTAGCTTAGTGTGAGGTGTTCTAAGGATATGTTTGAAATACAATGCTTTCAATTGCATTTTTTGTTTGCCGGATCCCACGGTTCCCTAAATGTAGGGATCCGTCCAGCACAAACTTTGGGATCCGTCCAACTTCTAAGCAGAACCTTTACTAAAGGTATGCAATGATCTTGACAATGCATTATATTCCAAGGTTAGTTTAAATGGGTTCTAACACTAAGATATCAAATGTAAGATGTTTTATTTCATGAGAGAAATTGGATTACATTGATAAAGCACAAGTACAAGAGGATTGATCCTATTTGAAATACTACTAAGTTCCTTGAGTGTTTTCGCTAGAAGGATCATCACGTGGTTGATGAGTGTTGGTGGAATCAAGAATGAAGAAAGTCTTCATGAGAGATACGTTTAGCGATTCCATCATCTTGTTCACAAGTACGTACAACGGACTTTGAAATTGAGGATGAAAGTGCATAACGTTATGATAGAGGCGCGTCAAGAACATTCCATAAGGGATGAGTTTATTCTTAGAGCCTTGAAGATTTACAATTCGCCTTGCGAAGAAGTAGGCGAGATTGTATGGTTGTTGTGTTAGCAAACAGTACAACATGTGAGCACAACAAGCAGGAAGGATTTCTCGATTTCCCCTAAGACTCCAAAAATTCTCACGCAGGATGAGTGCAAGAGGCTTGTACTCTTCTCGGATGTCCCGAGTGAAGATAATGTTTGGATCGGAGTAATATGGTCGAGGTTTGCATATTATGCGATTTAAATCTTCCGGGGAGGGTATGTGTGAACAATATGGATTATTTTCTTCACGAAAGTTGAAGAGAGAATCAAGAGACCAATCTTCAGTGACGGCACATTGTCCGTGATTTGGAATCCGAAGGATGTGAGCAAAATGCCCAAGGGTTAAAGTAAACTTTTGGTTTTTGATATAAAACCAAAGAGATAGTGAGCGATCCTCGTTACGAACGAGTTCAACTTGATGGAAGAATTCCATTATGAACCTTGGACATATCTTCTCGTTGATTTCAAGAATACATTCTAGTCCTATGGCTCGGAAGGAGGTATTGATACCTTCTTCGAATTGTAGAGAGGTGTCGACAATACGTCCTTCGTGGAAGTGACGATTTTCGAGATTATTGAACCCACGGACATGATTGCTAGGTGTGTTGGGTTCAAGGGAGATGTTCGGAGTGTAGACGCTAGTGAGTGAAAAATCAAACTCATATTCATGCGTCATAGTTGAACCTATTGTTAATACAAATAAGCCGTAAAAACGTTTATTTATATTTTACGATCTTCTAATGTTTTGTCGATAACAAACGTAAAATCATATTAACGAAACAAATAAAATACGTAAATGGTTTGAACTAATAGTTTCTAACTTATTCACATTTTCACATAAAACACTAAAACAAGTATAGGTGATTTTATGATTTAAGTAATACATATGTACAACAACTAGTGTTTACATATTTGGATAAAATATACACATAACTAGTATGTAGTATATTGGGTAATATAAATGGGTAGAAACTTAAGTATCACAACCCATTGGGCAAATACATTGAATGTAGGTGGGTACAACCCAAAGCCCATAACCCATGGATCAACCCATACCCAAGTGACCAAGTGCATTGCACTCAAAGATACATTGTATCTAGCCAAAGATCCATGGTTCAACCCATGACCCATAACCAAAATACCCATGGGTAAAAGGGAGCGTCCCACGGATCCCTAGCTTAACACTAGACGGATCCCTTGTGGAAGGGACTCATGGGATCCGGGGAACAGTAGGATTTTTCCTCTATAAATAGTGATCCATTTCTTCATTATTTCTCACCCCTTTCTAACACACTTTCTCCCCTGAGTTAAATCTCACTAACCTTAGATCCAAGAGATCTATGTTTGTAGTTTTGTTTTTGTGTGATCTTTTAGGTTCCTCTTAATGGCAAGATCACCACCTTTGAAGTCGAGCAAGCTCAAGTCCATGAGTTGCCAAGCTTCCTCATCATGAAGGCTACTGAAGTCTTCTTGTTGATGATTCCTTTCTTTCTTCAAAGAAGTGTAGTGTTGAAGACATTAGTGAAAGGTGTCTCAAGTGTCAAGACGAAGATATTAGTGAATAGTATCTATCGTCTATAGCATAAGCACTTGTGGTAGGTGCTTAGAAGTCAAGACAAGAAGCATTAGTAAAAGGTGCTTAGAAGTCAAGACTTGAAGTATTAGTGAAAGGTGCTTAGAAGTGAAGACACAAGACATTAGTGAAAGGTGTCTTGTAGATCTAGTCAAAGGCATTAGCAAAGGTGCCTTAGATGTACATTCGATATGGTGTGTTTCGATGTACTAGATAGACTAGCATTAGATCCAAGGATATTGATGTCCTTGATGATGTTGTAAAGGAGTAGATCTCCTTTGGGATTAGTCGTTGGTGTAGTGTGGTAGTAGTTCCTCCATTGCAATGGAACTAGGTGCTTAGCCTAGTACCTAATAAAGGGTAGGCGACGTTGTGAAGGTGTAGTTCACCTTGGTGTGAAAGAACTAGGTACTTAGCCTAGTACCTTATAAAGGGTAGGCGACGTTCTGTAGGTTTGGTTCACCTTGGAGTGAAAGAACCCGGTGGTTAGCCTAGCACCGGAAAAAGGGTAGGCGACGTTGTGAAGGCTTCTCCGCCATAAGGAGATTGGTGTAGTGTTTACGAACTCTCGATTAGGTGACTCGGGGAGTGGAGTAGGGCAAGGAAGGTGTCCTTGTAGCCGAACCACTATAAATACTCGCGTTGTGGTTTTGTGCTTCTTACTCTTATCTTTTCATTACATATCTTTATATGCTTGTTTATCAACATCCAACACACACAACCAAATAGATTGACATAAGTCAATCTAAATAGTTTAAAAATGAAGTTTTAATTGGTAAAACTATTCAACCCCCCCCCTTCTAGTTTTCCACAATTGGCATCAGAGCTTCGTTACCAAGTTTCTTAAAGTATATTGTACTTTAAAAACTTAATACGATCCATGGTTAATTGAAAACTACAAAGAAGGTTTTTTCATAAAAACAAACACCATGTCTTTTAAAACTATATGTTTGGATGTTGATTCGATAACAACATTTTTTATATATTTTTTGTTTACACTAATCTTCCTTGTCATGTTGATTAGTCCAAGCTCATACCCACCAAGCTTTAGGAGTCACTTGGTAACAAGAATACCTTTCTTAAGAAGGTATCTTAAATGGAAAGGAGCAGGAATAGTGTAAGTGACATTTGCTGTGTCATTTGTAAAGACATTCCTAAGTGCGCTAAAGGTATGATTCTCTTTTTACTTTGCTTGATAATTAAGTATACCTATTTAGGTATTTATATGATTATCTTTTGTGCAAATTACATGTTTTACATGAAGCTTCATTAGGAAGCCTTTTTCTTACATACGTGTCTTAATTCTCGTCTAAAGTCGTGGTATATAAAACTTATGTTTTGTTTTTCTTTTAATTCAATAATAAAGCAAAAACACGTGTTGGGAATAATCCGTTACCACGGATAGTAGTGGTTTACACTGCTTGGTTTAACACTAGCAGTGGAAACGTATTCCCACTGCAAGTTCTTCATTACCACTGCTATTAGTTTATGATAAGGTTAAACGCGTCTTGATAAGTATAGAATAGATCTTGTGTATATATTCTATTATGTTAGCTATATACTTATCTTGTAAAGGACTCCTTCTTGCATAAAAGGAGATCCTAGGTCATAGTCTTAGGTACGTATTACATTACAAGATTACCTACGAAAGCTTCAAGGTGTAACCCTAGTGATACTAAGATCACTCGTATTATTTCATTAATAATATTGGAGCTTGAGTTTTGTGTTAACTTGTGTTTACTCTCATACATCATATAATTCGTCTTCTAAGTATTACTTAAGTAAATTCCGCTTGCTTGATAATATTATACAAAATATCATTGACACAAGGAGAGTGTCTAAGATCCATCAAGTGGTATCAGAGCGAAGGTTCTGATATTTTGTTTTAGAAGATCCAAGGAATTAGCTTGACTCACTCACTCAATTCAATAGAGATGGAAAACAATCAATCAAACTCTTCTTCTACACCCAGACTCCCTAAGCTTAAGCTTAATGAGTTTGAGATGTGGAGGATACTGATTGAGCAATACTTCCTCATACAGGACTATGCTCTATGGGAGATCATTCAACTTGGTGATTCTTTCAAATCTGTGACCACTACTTCAAAAGTTGGTGACACAGATGTTGTGAAAGTTTTTGTGCCTGAATCAAATTCTGAAAAAGCTCAAAAGAAGAATGATCTTAAAGCTAGAAGTCTGTTGCTGATGACTCTTCCTAGAGACCAGATTATTGCATTCAGCAAGTTCAAGACTGCTAAAGAACTGTTTGAAGAGATTTGCTCAGTGTTTGGTGGTAATGATGCTACAAAGAAGACTCAAAAGACATTGTTAAAGCAAAGTTATGAAAACTTCTCTGCTTCAAGCAATGACTCACTTGATAGCATTTTCACCAAACTTTAGAAGATTGTTACACAGCTAACTGTGTTTGGCATTGAGGTAGAAAAGGAATACCTCAATTTGAAGTTTCTAAGAAGTTTGCCTTCAGAGTTTCAAACCAATATTACTGTCTGGGAAAACAAAACAGACATCGAAACAATGAAACTCAATGATCTTTACAACAACTTCAAACTTATTGAACAAAGGTTGAAGAAGGCAGGGAAACTTGGTACAAGCTCTAGTAGCTTGGCATTGTTGTCAAATTCTGTTGACAGTGATGATTCTGAAGATGAAAGTGATGATGATATTGCCACTGTAGGTTCTAAAGTTTCCACTGGCAATGTAAATATTGCCACTGCAGGATCAAAGAAGAAGGTTGCTAGTATTGGAGATCCTACCTTTTATGCTTTTATCTCCACACAAGTTGATCGCTCTCTCTTAACTCATGAAGACATAAAGCAAATTGATGAAGATGACTTGGAGGAGATGGATATAAAATGGCAGATAGCTCTTCTTAGCATGAGGGCTTAGAAATTCTACAAGAAGACTGGCAAGCCTATTCACATTAATGGTAATGATACTGCAGGCTTTGATAAGAAGAAAGTGGAGTGCTTTAACTGTCACAAGTTTGGACATTTTGCTAGAGAATGTAGAAGACCAAAGGCCAAGGACAACAGGTCTACATGGTACAAGCAAAAGAAGGGACCAAATGTGGAAGAACCAAAGGCAATGTTGGCTATTGATGGTGTGAGCTATGATTGGAGTTTCATGGCAGATGATCTTGAAGAAGAACACACAGATGCTGCTCTTGTTTCTGCTGAAGTTGCTCTTATGGCTTTCTCTGACTCTGAGGTACAAAACTCTGAATGTTGCTCTAAAACATGTAGGGCTGCTAGAGAAGTTGAAAGACTTAATAATTTATATTCTAATGAAAGAGAAGAGTTATACACTGCTAATTATACTGTAGCTAATCTTAGGAGAGCCATGGCAGTTTTAGAAAAACAAATAGAGCACTATCAGGCTAATGAGTCAAATTATAATGATGATATGATTCTTCTTAGAAGAGAGGTAGAACATACAACTGTTGTGAATGAAGCATACCAAAAGGAGCTTGAAAAACTTCAAAAGAAAATTGAAAATGTCAATTTAACTATAGACACATGTTATCATCAGTCTAAGTCAATTGATAAAATTTGGAATGCTCAAGTATATAATAAAGCTAAGTCTGGTATGGGTTATAATACTGCGCCTCCACCACTAAGGGGTGTTCATTCACCTCCAGGTATAGATTTAGCTCATACAGGTATAGAGGATTTTAAGGATCTTGAAAGAGAATATGGTCCTTTAAAAGACACAGTTGTGAAGAGTGAGGAAGAGAGTAAGCTAGATAATGATGTTTTTGAGAGTGCTAGTGACTCATCTGTTGTAGATGAGAGTGTTAAAAAGAATGTAGAGACTACTATCCCAAAAGTTGCTAATACTGCTACAGAGGAACCTAGGAAACCAGTTAATAAACCTAGACCAACTGTTAAGTATGCTGAGATGTATAGGAACAAGCCTACAACTCCTAGGGGTAACCAGAGGAGTTGGAATCATGTTAAATCTCAACAATTAGGTAGTGATTTTGTGATGAACAATAAAGCATGCTATATCTGTGGTAGTTTTGATCATTTACATGCTTATTGTGACTATCATGTTGGGAGAAGGGTAGTCTATGGGAACAAAAGGGTGGAGTCTAATAGATATCAACATAATGTACACCCTAGTTCTAATTGCAATATGGTCCCAAGAGCAGTTCAACTTAGAAGTGGCCTCAAAACAGTTGCCACTGCAAAAACTGTTAACACTGCTCACCCTAAGTCACCTGTTAAAAGTGCAAACACCAAAACTAGCTTTGTAAAATCTGCACAAACAGGAAAACATCCATGAGGTACAGAGTACAGTAAAATTACATCCATGAGGTACAGAGTACAAACATTACTACATCAACTGAGAAAACAACCACAAACAACCCATCCCCTTCCTACCCATCATTCATTATTTATGGCTTCTTGGAAAAGCCCCAGCTTGGCATCACCTTAGGAGCTCCACGCATGTTAATCCAGTCATACACCCTAGGGCTTGCTAAACCCATCACCACTATACCAGTAGGTGGTGAGGATGATGAAGGAACTGTTGTTGGTGGTGCTGGTAGAAATGGTAGTGAATGTGATGATTGCAGCTCTTCAGAAGGAGCTACTGCTGCAAGAGGAGGAACACTCAAGACTCTTCCAGAGGTCTCATCATCTGAAACATATGGAGACACATAGGAGCTGGTTTCTGAGCTATCTTCTTTGATTATTGCATCCTGAGGCTCTGTTTGTAGTGATGAAGGTCCAGCTGAAAAAGGATTTGAAGGAGCAAGTGACTGCTTTCTCTTCTTGGATACAACCTTCTCATACTCCTCTTTTTCAACTCTCTCAGGGTTTTTCAAAACAAAATCATCCCAGGAACTATCAGATGAACTGCTAGAAGAGAGATTGATTGGACTTGATTGACTCATGGTGTTGTTTTGAGAGTGAAAGTTATGGAGTATGTGATTTCAGTGGTTTGTGTTAAATGATCTGCTTAATATATATTAAGTTGGATTCAAGAAGTTAATGAGGGGAAGGTGCAGGTAGTTGAGGAGTAAATTGGAGTCCTGTTTCTTGGAAAATGTATCAATGCTTAAGTGTTGACTTTATTGAGTATAACCACTGCTATGCTTAATTCTTTCAATATATTAACCATTGCCTACGAAGTTATGATTCCTGTGTTTGGTTTATGTTAGTAAATTGCAGTCTCAAGGATTTTTGTTTTCAATAGTTACTCTCTGGTGAATCGATGCTCTAGGTTTATTAGACCTTATCTAAGTTGTTCACTGATGATTCTATTTTACAGTGGGAACTATATTGAAACCAGTGGTAACATGCTTTCAGTGGAAAAAGGAAAAACAGAGGAACTTCATTCCTAGCAAATAATTCATTACAATCAAGAGTACTTCTAGTAAACTAAACACAAAAGACTAAAACTTAGCATATTCTTCATCTGACTTCAGCTATTCTATTGGTCTCTTGCCCTTGCCCACATACTCATGTTTATTCTTCTGGGCTCTCTTTCTCTTGTTCTCAAAGGTGGATTGCATTCTTGGACATGGAAGCCCAAGAATCTGTGGAGGAGGTCTTGGTAGCATTGCAGGCCTTGTTGGATTGGATATATGCTTCATATTGGAGATAGCTGTTTCCAGTGCTATTGAAAGAGCTTTTGGCAATTCTTTAGCAAGAGAATAGGTTTCATCATTTGCATCATCATCATCTGATGCATCGGAGTAGAACTCAAGAGATTTTGCAGGCTTAGCTGCAGGCTTTCGCTTAGCAGTTTCTTTGGTATATCCTTTGGATGAAGACCCAGCCCCTGGTGGAAAGTATCCAAACCATCCTGATACTTCTGAAGATGATTCTGATTCGATTACATACTCTTCTTCTGAGTCAGAAGAGATGTTGATTGTGTTGGAGGGATTGCTCATGCTTATGGTTTTAGGGTTATTGTGTTTGAATGAAAGTTGATTAAGTTTACCTTAAGCCAAGTCTCCTTATATAGACAAAGTCGGTTGAAGGGTTATTTAATGAAGATATTTACCTTTTTCTTATTTTGGTAGGTAAAGGAGTAAATATAGATATTATTGAGTTGACTTTGGAAGATATTTTGCTTGGGAAAAAGTTTGGTTAAAGGTAACTTTGGTAAATACCAAGTTGGTTATTCTCATCTTGTATGAGTTTGTATATCAAGTTTTGATGAGGTGTTGGAGTTAAAAGGTGTATATCTGAGATACACATCAACTGGTTATTGATTCACCATGTCTAATACACATAAGAATCAACTAGTCCAGAGCAAACGGCTACTGGTAAAGACTTAACAAATCCGTTTATGGTTGATAGTTTACCAAAAACTATATGGTTATCAACTCACCATATTCTTTATGATTAAGAGTTGGCTAGTTCATAGCAAACGGCTCATGGTAAAGACATATCAAATCCGTTGATAGCTGATAGTTTGCTAAAAACTATGATGGGAGCAGTTTAGTTTACTAATGATTTTATTTACCACTGCTCTTTGAAATTTTTGTGAAAAATTACCACTGCTAGTTCACAGTTTCCACTGACAGTGTTATTTTACCACTGTTGTTCTAGCCGTTACAACTGATTATGTCAATAATTAATTTTTTACTAGCCGTTGAAAGTAACCACTGATATTCATATATATAGGGTTCATATTTTAAGTAAATTATCTTCTTTCTATATTATAATTACTTTCTAAAGATAATTTTACTTGCGCATCAATTCTAAACCCTAACCCTATATATCTTTTTCTCTCAATTGGCTAGTCATTCTTTCAATTCTTACTGACATAATAATATTTTTCATCAAAAGTTTCTATGGCATCTTTGAACTTTGCAGATGAGCACAACCTAGTGGCCTACCTACAAAAGTCTAACGAGAAGAGTGGCCCTGTTTTTCATCAGATTGTGGATTTTCTTCATACCACTCATATAAGGTATGCTTTGCTTTTCAAACCCACAATCTATATCTCTCAAATCAAACAGTTTTGGACTTCTGCTCAGTCCATAACACTTGAAATTGGAGATGCACATGAAACAGTGGATGCTCTCAGTGCCACTGTAGATGGGGTAACCATTGATGTTACTGAGGCATCCTTGAGGAGAGTACTTCACTTGGATGATCTCAATGGTCTCATCACATTACCTATGTCTGACATTCATGATACTTTATCATCCATGGGGTATGATACCACTGACAAAAAGGCTACTTTCAAAAAGAGTGGTTTTTTTCCCTAATGGAGATTTTTGATTCATACTTTGTTACATTGCCTTAGTCCTAAGAAAACATCTTATGAGCAATTTAGTTCAACCATGGCTTATCCTTTGGTTTGTCTTGTTACTAATAAGATTTTCAATTGGTCAAATTATATTTTTACAAGTATGAAAGGCAATGTACAAAGTAAAACCAAATTTTTAATGTATCCAAGGTTTGTGCAAGCTGTGCTTAATGAATTTCAACTGCAACCTCAAACTACTGTTTATCAAATCAGTTGCCTAAAGCCTAAAGTTTTTCAAAATTTGAATAAAGATGGCAATATGATTTTTACACCTCTCCTACCCCAAATGCTTGCTAAAATATCCACTAAACAAAACACACCCATAATTAATGTTCCTAACATTGATTATACACCACCAGTTTCAAGAACCTATGAGAGAAGGTCAAAACATTTGACTCCTCTCATGACAACACAGCAAGTTTCTGAACCTTTTGGTCTAGGAACAAGCAGTGGTGGTTCTAGACTTCCACATAGTCCTACTATGGAGGAATCTGGACCTTTGCCCCATGATTCACCTCTCCCAACAGGTAACACAGTTGGAAGTGCTGAGGTCAGTGGCAACCAAATGGAATTGATGGTTTTGTGTGCCAAATTAGCAAAGCAGGTTGAGTTTCTACAAAAAGACTTGGCTACTGTTAAGAAGAACCATGCCAAGGATGTTCAATTCTTAAAGACAGAAATTCAGACCTTAAAGGAAGAGATGCAGAGGTTGAAAAAGCACAAGCAGACTGCAAAGATGATGATTTCATCTTCATCCTCACCTTCTAATGGTGATTCAGATGATCAAGATTTGGGAAATTCCTCCAAACAGGGGAGGAAAACAGGTTCTGACACTGAGGGGAGGAAAATTGATTTTGAAGATGAAGGAGATTCAAGTAAAGGAGCAAAAGAAACTGAAACTCATGGAGAGCAACTTGAAGATCAAGACATTTTCCAAACTGTAACTGATTTTACCACTGATTTTATTTCCACTGCAGAGCCAACTTTTGCCACTGCAAGTGAAGAATTTGATAAATTGAAGACAGACAAAGGTAAAGCAGTTATGGAAGATATACAGCAACCTGAAGGAAAATTTTCAAAGAAAAGACATGTTCAGATTGATCTTGATAGAGAAATTGCTCAGAAGATAGCAGAAGATCAAATTACTGAAAAAGTTGCTGAAAAGAAAAGATTGCAGGAGATGGAAGTTGTAAGCTTTTTGGAAGCTAAAAGATTGGACGGAATGGAAAATACTGATTCAATTTCCACTGTTCAACCTACAATTATGAAAGAAAAGGCCCCAGAGTTTAGTTATGTTCCTACTGAAGAAGATATTCAATTCTTGATTGCTAATAATTTTGAAATCAAGAAAAAGGCAATTGACCTAGTTGCTGATGCATCCTTAACTGAGGAACAAAGAACAGCTCAGTTGAAGGATTTTATCATAATGAAGAACAATCAAGCACTTGATAATGTAATCAGTTCAGTCAAGAAGAATCAGAAGAAACAAAAACAACCAACCAAGGCACAAATTCTTGCATATATGAAGACTTATTGTTGTCATGTTGGTAACTGGAAAAGGCATCATTTTAAAGGAATGTCTGATGATCAAGTTGAAAGGGCTTACTACAGAACTGTGAAACAAGATAAATCTTTTATTCCAATGGGTTCTGAAGAAGAAGAAAGAATATTTCCTAGATTGAAGAGAAAGGCCAAAGTCAGTGATTCTCAAACTATTAAGAAGACTAAGGTTGATGAAGATCATACAAAGTCTACTGAGAAGGAGATTACTACTGAGAAGTTCACTAAAGATCAAATGACTGAAATGATTGTGATTGAAGACAGAGATTTTTATCCAGAACCACTGCAAATTCGACATCCTATCATTGATTGGGAAGTTTACACTGCTAGCAATCTTGCTTCAACATGGAAGATTACAAGGCTGGGAGGAGAAACTTCATCTTTCATAACATTTGAAGATCTTATTAAAGCTTTTGACAGAGATGACCTTAATACATTATGGAAATTAGTTCAAGAGAGGTTTAATGGTCAAGATCTCAAAGATACAAAGGAGATGCAGTAATGGGTAAATCTTAGAAGGCTTTTTGAACCAAATGCTGATGATGACTACTGGAAAACCTTATTCACATGTCTTGGTACAAAATGGTTTTATTATGATTCATGTGATGTTCATCATGTCTCTACAGCTAATGGAGAAGACTTTTTGATGCTTGCTGAGAAAGAATATCCACTTAGAGCTGGAGCTCTTACAGTAATGTTAAGCTTACACATAAGAGTTAATGAAGACAGTGAGAAGGTCAGAGCATTATTACAAAGGCTTCAAGATCAGTGTTCAAGAGCTATACAAAAGTTAAGAGAAAAGAAGTGATGTGTTTGATTGAATTCCCCAAATCCTTGAAGTTAATACATATTGAAGAAACTTATTGATTTGCTGAGAAATCATAAGTTTAGGGGAGAATTGTTGGGAATAATCCGTTACCACGGATAGTAGTGGTTTACACTGCTTGGTTTAACACTAGCAGTGGAAACGTATTCCCACTGCAAGTTCTTCATTACCACTGCTATTAGTTTATGATAAGGTTAAACGCGTCTTGATAAGTATAGAATAGATCTTGTGTATATTCTATTATGTTAGCTATATACTTATCTTGTAAAGGACTCCTTCTTGTATCAAAGGAGATCCTAGGTCATAGTCTTAGGTACGTATTACATTACAAGATTACCTATGAAAGCTTCAAGGTGTAACCCTAGTGATACTAAGATCACTCGTATTATTTCATTAATAATATTGGAGCTTGAGTTTTGTGTTAATTTGTGTTTACTCTCATACATCATATAATTCGTCTTCTAAGTATTACTTAAGTAAATTCCGCTTGCTTGATAATATTATACAAAATATCATTGACACAAGGAGAGTGTCTAAGATCCATCAACACGAATTTCAAAAATTCCTCCTTCCCTATAAAAACTCCCACCGTCGACCTATCTATCAAATCCTCACTTTTACAAATCTTCCAATTTCAAAAATTTCCTCTCACTCAAAAACTTCATCTTCCTCCTCATTCCATCTCAACCGAAACCAAGAAGATCCGTCATCAACATGGTTTACTTCGCACTCGTGCTCATCGCCTTAACACTCATCGCACTTGTGTTCCCTATGATGAAGTTCACATATGGAGACATTTACTTTGTGTTGTTAATCTACATTGGGATCATATACCCAATCCTTTGTATCATCCTTAGCATTGAAATGCAATATTACTAATAATCTTGTTATCTTTGTTATTATTTATTTTCTTGTGATTTATATGTTTCATATTCCTTCGTGATACATTAGAAGTCATGAATGCTTGCTTAAAGAAAATGTAGGATGAAACACTTCTCGTGGTATAAAAATATAAAGCCTATGTTTTTATCTAATCTGTTTCTGTTACTACAGATCCACGGATCCCAGAAGTTATACTAGCCGGATCCCTTTTGAAAAGGAACCGTGGGATCCGTCCTACAGGAGAACAGTTTTTCATGCAAATTAAAAACCATCTTTTTAGAAGTAATACTCCACTAGAATGTCAAAACCATAAGTGAGTCAAGTGTCTTTCTTGTTTAAAAACCATTGTTAATAAAAATCTAATAAAAACGTTAGATAATTATAGGTTGACCATATACATCACCTCTTATTAACCCATCGCTTCTATAGGTTCAACTATGACGCATGAATACGAGTTTGATTTTTCACTCACTAGCGTCTACACTCCTAACATCTCTCTTGAGCCCAACACACCTGGCAATCATGTCCGTGGGTTCAACAATCTCGAAACCCGTCACTTCCATGAAGGACGTATTGTATACACCTCTCTACAATTCGAAGAAGGTATCAATACCTCCTTCCGAGCCATAGGACTAGAATGTCTTCTTGAAATCAACGAGAAGATATGTCCAAGGTTTATAATGGAATTCTTCCGTCAAGTCAAACTCGTTCGTAACGAGGATCGCTCTCTATCTCTTTGGTTTTATATCAAAAACCAAAAGTTCGCTCTAACCCTTGAGCATTTTGCTCACATCCTCCGGATTCCAAATCATGGACAATGTGCCTTCACCGAAGATTGGTCTCTTGATTCTCTCTTCAACTTTCGTGAAGAAAATAATCCATATTGTTCACACATACCCTCTCCGGAAGATTTAAATCGCATAATATGCAAACCTCGACCATATTACTCCGATCCAAACATTATCTTTACAAAGGATATCCGAGAAGAGTACAAGCCTCTTGCACTCATCCTACGTGAAAATGTTTGGAGTCTTAGGGGAAATCAAGAAATTCTTCCCGCTTGTTGTGCTCACATGTTGTACTGTTTGCTAACACAACAACCATACAATCTCGCCTACTTCTTCGCAAGGTGAATTGCAAATCTTCAAGGCTCCAAGAATAAACTAATACCTTATGGAATGTTCTTGACACGCCTCTATCATAATGTTATGCACTTCCATCCTCAATTTCAAAGTCCGTTGTACGTACTTGTGAACAAGATGATGGAACCGCTAAACATATCTCTCATGAAGACTTTCTTCATTCTTGATTCCACCAACACTCATCAACCACATAATGATCCTCCTAGTGAAAACACTCAAGAAACCTAGTAGTATTCCAAAATAGGATCAAATTCTCTTTTATTCGTGCTCTATCAATGTAATCCAATTTCCTTCATGAAATAAAACATCTTACATTTGATATCTTAGTATTAGAACTCCTTTTAAACTATCCTTGAGATATAATGCATTGTCAAGATCATTGCATACCTTTAGTAAAGGTCCTGCTGAGCAGATAGGCGGATCCCAAAGATTGTGCTAGACGGATCCCTACACTTAGGAAACTGTGGGATCCGGCAAAAATAAAATGCAGTTGCAAGCATTATATTTCAACCATATTCTTAGAATACCTCACACTAAACTAAACATAGTGTCTTAAGGTAAATTAAGTCCTTATCAAGATAGGTTGATCTTTTACATAACTCACCTAGATCACACTCTAAAAAGCTTGTAGATCTACCGTTTCGTTTTTAATCCATTACTCTTCCGCTCTTAAACTCACACTTCATTTTTTTTACTTAATCCCTCACATCTAGTTTTAGAAATCTTTCGATTATGACAAAATTTATCATAAATCATCCTCATCTCAAAATTGATCAAAGTTGATCAAAATCTAGTTTTTCTATCTCAAAGCTTCTAGGATATTTTCCAAAACACTATCCTAAGACACAACCTGATCTCTAGGATCATTTAGCTTCAATTGACACTCTACATTATTAGTGTCATCCTTGCTCATCCATTGGTACTCTTGAAAGTTCCAAATCCTTCCATAAATAACAATCATTAGCTACATCATTCATTACATTCAAGTACTCAAGCACCCCTTCATTTAAAACACTTAGGAGGACTGAAACACTCAAGATGATATAGGTCTTAGATCCTAGAAACATCATTTCCACTTTTTCATAACTGCTAAAAGCCGGTTCCCTAGGATTAGCCTAGACGGATCCCTCTGAGGAAGGAACCGTGGGATCCGAATGACAGTTTATGTCAAATCTTGCTAAATCAATCATTTCAACTCATCTTCCTAACTCAAACACTCCATCTCATCTTAAATGAATTCCTAGATCAGTACAACCTCTGAAGTTGACTCTTGTGCATGTTAATCATCACATTCCAATGAATCCTAGTGGCTTAAGGCTTAAATGCACTTGCCAAATCTCTTGGTTTATAAACCATTTTGTTAGGACTTCCATAGTCATCACTCTCATCCTAACTTTCAGCTCTTGCAACCTCTTAAAATCATCTCATCATGAGGAAAACCCCAAGTAGTAACTTATCCACCAAAGAACCACCCATGAAAAAGGCTCGTGTTATACACGAAATCTCTTCAACCGAATCATCTCCGGTCAAGCCAACAAATGATAGGATTCTTCCTCATCCAATTAAACCAATTCCTAAAAGGATAGTACCCACAAAACTACCAATGCCAAACACCACCATACCTCCTAGGCCAAACAATATTATCTCCACTAAACCATCACCATTGGTTCCTAGAGCTATTTCATTCACATCCCCACTATCATCACCACACCTCTACAATTTAGAGGACTTGCCTCCTAGGCCGTCTCATCCGCTTCCTCCGACAACATTCTCCTCATTAGGAGGAATAATGGTTCAAAATCAAGGTGTTGAGTCAACACTTGCTCCGGCTTCCTTTTCGCCGTTTCCATCATATAATCCCATTTGGATTATGATAAATCATCAAAGTCAACCACCCGATCATATGGAAGTTGACACTTCTCTACCACCACCATCATTCTTGGTTAAGTCATTCTCAAATGTACCTCCACCAATCCCTCCATCGTTTGAAGCTCCACAAGCCGCTTCACTTGATCCTTCGCATCAAGCTATTTCATTTCCTCCATCACCACTACCTAGCCATGACAAAGATTGCTATCATTGTCAACATGTTGAAAGTTTGATACATGAAGTACGAGAAGACCAACGTTTCATGTTCTATCATCTCCTCGAATGTTTCGACGAGATTAAACCTAAACAAAACTTGAGCTAGAAGATTTTAGTGGTGTCCTAGCATCAAGCGTTAGTTGGTCTAGAAATTCCTAGTCATGTATTGTCTATTTTCTTAGTTTTTAGAGTCATGTATATCATAACTCTAGTTTTATTAAATGGAATTACATGCTACTTGTTATTTTTCTGAGCATATGATTACCTTGTATTCATATCTCATTTTTGTGATAACATTACTTGTTATATCACCATTGCTGAAATTAATCAGCTACTACGGATCCCTCAGAATTGCCTAGACGGATCCCTACTAGGAGGGAACCGTGGGATCCGTGAGACAGAAAGTTCTCTTTCTACTAACTTGAATCACATTTGCAGGGAATTGTGAATTATACTTGCTTTCTAATCTTTGTTTTGTAGTTATTCAATTTACACATGAAGACTTTGACATCCTAAAGCTAGGGGGAGCTTTATGTCAAAGCAATACATTGCAAATTACTTGCAATACTAGGTTTACATTTCGTGACATCCCCGTGCATAATTGCAATCATCAAGGGGGAGCACATTCGCCACTTAGACGAAATATTTTGCAAACTTACTTGCAAACAAACTAGATTAGTATCACTTTCTTGACGCCCTTACATAGGGATGGACTCGTCAAAGGGGGAGTAAAGACGAGATCCATTCTCGTTACTTGCTCTCTATTTTTTTTTTCTTTCACATGTTTTTCTTAGGGTTTCGTCTTGGCCACGTTATCATTGTGACGGCGTCACCTTATGTCTGTGACGCCGTCTGGATCAAATCTAGGCCGTCTAAGCTGCGACGCCCTACTCTTTTAAAACCTGATGTCGTCACATGTAAATAAGCAATTTGGCTACTGAGTCGTCACAAAACTTGTTCTGACGGTGTCACAAGTATAACCTGACGCCGTCCCCTTCAGTTTCAGCAGCTTGAGTGTCTTGATTCTTGACTTTGGCCATTTTCTTCGTATATTCGCGCCTTTTCGTCTGAATAAGTGTCATTCCAGCAATTTACCTTCAAGATACCTAAAAAGTGAAAAGGAACGATATTAAGTAATAACGGATAAAAAAGTGATCAAATAAGGGCTTAAACGACCCCTCAAAAAGGTACATTTTAAAACCTTATCAGTTTATTCTCATGTTTGAATTTGTAAAAATGCTTTATTTTGTCTTTAACCTCGTCATAATTACATATAAAGGTATTTTACAAAAGGGATAAGTGTAGGGAGGATTACATGCGTTTTCAAAAAGAACGTGAACATGAGAATCACGATTATCAAAAAGATATACATGTGTGTTTGTTTGAATCAAATGCTTGTATCGAGTCATAATTGATGTTTTGCAGGAAAGTTTTCCAGATTCTAAAGATGTAAATTTTCCAGAATTTTTTCCAGAAAATCGCATACCAGTTTTTGTCAGGATAACCTGGCGGTGTCAGGGTCGCAACCTGACGGTGTCAGGAGGAGTAGAAACAGCTTCTAACTTTTTCTCGTTTTCTGTGCTACTTATAAATTTTTGGTATATTCGCGCCTTTTCGTATATTCACGACTTTTCATCCGAATAAGTGTCATTCCAGCAATTTACCTTCAAGATACCTAAAAAGTGAAAAGGAACGATATTAAGTAATAACGGATACAAAATAGATCAAATAAGGGCTTAAACGACCTCTCAAAAAGGTACATTTTAAAACCTTATCAAATATCCCTACACTTGGTATTTGCTTGTCCTCAAGCAAATGTGCTTTTAGCCAATTGATTTATGAGTTAGAGGTCATGAAGCATTAGTTTAGAACGATCCACAACACATATAAGCCTCGCAAAAGTCATAACAAGCACGGAAATTACATACTAGCACCTCACATGGGATGTTTGGATACTCACATCTCTCGGGTGTATATGAAATATACAAGTTGGAAATGGAAGATAAACACTCATTAACCGGTCCTAGTACATAGATTAACATAGGCTTGAGACTAGATCAAACCTCCATCGCTTTGGCGTAAGCACCTAGGAAAGACTATCCAAGAGGTCTTTTAAAGGGTTGTAACGTTAGGCTTACGGTAGGAAAACAAAGGGTTTGGTGGGATAGGCGATTTAGTGGTGGCAAGTCAAAAATCTTTATGTTACAAGCATGCGAAGAATGGCGTTGCTAATCCAAGACTCGACACTCTAAACTCTAGATAACTGAAATAAACAAACTTAAATTTACAGATAGATGTAGGATGGTAGCCCGTATATTTTTATTTTTTTTTTAATTTTTTTTCATACACTTTTACTCTACCATCCTCTACGATAACATCAAAATGATAGGGATTTATAGGCACATCCCTACACTTGAGTTTTTATTACTCTAACACTAATTTAACCCGAATTAAAAAGATCAAAACACTTGGAGTACATTATTACGCAAATAGAGGGAATTTGAATTTAACGTTCCCTTCCCGTCATTTCATAAAATTTAACTTTTCCCATGAGTCCCAATCGTCCCAAAACTGTGTACAAAGGCTATGACTCGACTTAGCAACTTATGCAAGCAACTAGATAATTGAACTAAGGGTTTAGTGTGATAACAATAATGCACTAAAATTGCGTACATACAAGGTAGGCTAAGGCGATTTGGGTGTACATTTGGGGGTGGATTGTAAACAATGCTCTTCATTGATATTCCGGAAAAACGAAACATCACGAGAACCGCGAAAAGGATAGGCTCTGAGGGGTTAACTAGGGGTACCGTGTACTAAAGATGAGTACAACGCAAGGGTGTGGGGGAATTACTCAACCGATGTGGAAGAAGTAATTATATTACAGGTATCAAACAAGGTGTGGAAAACTAGAAGGGGGGGTTGAATAGTTTTACCAATTAAAACTCCCTTTTAAAATATTTAGATCGACTTATGTCAATCTATTTGGTCGTGTGTGTTGGATGTTGATAAACAAGCATATAAAGATATGTAATGAAAAGATAAGAGTAAGAAGCACAAAACCACAACGCGAGTATTTATAGTGGTTCGGCTACAAGGACACCTTCCTTGCCCTACTCCACTCCCCGAGTCACCTACTCGAGAGTTTGTAATCACTACACCAATCTCCTTATGGCGGAGAAGCCTTCACAACATCGCTTAACCTTTTTCCGGTACAAAGCTAAATACCGAGTTCTTTCACACCAAGGCGAACCACACCTAACACAACGTCGCCTACCCTTTATACGGTGCTAGGCTAACCACCGAGTTCTTTCACACCTTAGGTGAACTACACCTTCACAACGTCGCCTACCCTTTATTAGGTACTAGGCTAAGCACCTAGTTCCATTGCAATGGAGGAACTACTACCACACTACACCAACGACTAATCCCAAAGGAGATCTACTCCTTTACAACATCATCAAGGACATCAATATCCTTGGATCTAATGCTAGTCTATCTAGTACATCGAAACACACCATATCGAATGTACATCTAAGGCACCTTTCACTAATGCCTTTGATTAGATCTATAAGACACCTTTCACTAATGTCTTTGATTAGATCTACAAGACACCTTTCACTAATGTCTTTGATTAGATCTACAAGACACCTTTCACTAATGTCTTGTGTCTTCACTTCTAAGCACCTTTCACTAATGCTTCTTGTCTTGACTTCTAAGCACCTACCACAAGTGCTTATCTTATAGGCGATAGATACCCTTCACTAATATCTTCGTCTTGACACTTGAGACATCTTTCACTAATGTCTTTAACACTATGCTTCTTTGAAGAAAGAAAGGGATCATCAACAAGAGGACTTCAATAGCCTTGATGATGAGGAAGCTTGGCAACTCATGGACTTGAGCTTGCTCGACTTCAAAGGTGGTGATCTTCCCTTTAAGAGGAACCTACAAGATCACACAAAAACAAAACTACAAACATAGATCTCTTGGATCTATGGTTAGTGAGATTTAACTCAGGGGAGAAAGTATGTTGGGGAGTGGTGAGATCTAATGAAGAAATGGCTCACTATTTATAGAGGAAAAACCTACTGTTTCCCCGGATCCCACGGATCCCTTCCACTTGGGATCCGGCTAGCACAAAGCTAGGGATCCGTGGTCCGCTCCTCTTTGCCCATGGGTATTTTGGGTTATGGGTCATGGGTCATGGGTCATGGGTTATGGGTTGATCCATGGTTTTCAATCTAGATACAATGTACCTTAACGATACATTGAACTTGTGTAAGTGGTATATATAAAACCATGGGTTATGGGTCAAAAACCATTTGCTAGTTTTTATCTATTTAGTATATACTTGCTTTTACCCATTTTAGTATATACTTGTTTTTACCCATTTTAGTATACTTAATATAAGTATGTATTAACCCAATATGTAAACACTAGTTGTTGTACATATGTATCTAACTCATAGAGTTACTTAAACTTGTTAAGCCAATATGTAAACACTAGTTGTTGTACATGTGATGAGTGTCTAAATACTCATCATTTTTGTATTATCTAGACTGCAAAAACATCTGAAAACACTCAGAAATGCATCAAAATGATGAAAATATCACAAACAAGTGTTTTATGTGTTTTAAATGCAAAAATACCAAAATAAGATGAAAAACATATTAAGTTTGCATAATTGGCAGTTTTAGTCCCCCAAGTTTCAAAAGTTGTCAAAACTAGTCCCTGGTAATTAAAATGTCATTTAAGGTCCATGGGATTCAAAAGTTGTCAAAATAAACCCTTTAAAGTTTAAAATTTACAAAATGACAACTTTAGTCCCTAAAGTTTGAAAATTGTCAAAAATAGTCCTTGGTTAATTTAAAAAGTGAAAATTATCAAATATTAACCTTGTACTATTCATAAATGACAAAATTGGTCCTTATGATAAACTTTTGGAAAATTACATGTTTGGTCCCTTAAGTTTCAAAAATGACATAAAAGACCCTTGGATTTACAAAAATGGAAAATAATCAATAATGGTCCTTGTACTAATCATAAATGGCAGGAATGGTCCTTGTGTGTTCTTTGGAAGGATGGCAGTTTTGGTCCTCAAGTTTGGCCTAATTACAATTTTGGTCCTTATGTTTACTAGCTACAATAACCAAACGGATCCTTTATATTATTTATCCAAATCCAATCCAGTATACCCCAAAGCCCAAACCCGGCCCAAAGTTTTAAAATGAAGAAAACCGCCTATTACTGTACACCCCTCTCTCTCACAACTGCAACTCAAAACCAGGTGGTTTCTACCACCTCACCACCACTTTCCACCTCACCTACCTTATCCCCCCAGCTGGTTAACAACCCCCCTCCACCTCTACATACACCAAAAAGCATTAAATGCAAAATCCTGCTTTAGGACTTTTGGCGCCAAAAAGTAAAAATCAAAGGTTGTGATTACTTTGACCTATCCAATGGTGGGAATTGATCAGAGGAGAAAGAGGATGCTTTTGGATCACAATAAAAAGGAAATGAAGCAGAGGAAAAGAACCAAGTAGTGTAGTTTAGTTTTACTTATGTCGTTTTAATTATTTCAAGCTTTCTAGTGTATGTTTAAACTTTCAAGTACTGGTTTAAGTGTTTTTAAGTGTATTTGAATCTTTATCAATAAACAATTCCAAGTTTCCAGTTTAATTTCAGTTTGTGCAAATTTCAATTTCATGGTTAAAATCTTAAATTTGTCTTATGCTGTTTATGGTTGTTGTTCTGGGCTCATTAAGCTTATATAAGCTCTTAGTAGCTTGTTTAAGCTATTGAAAACATTTATAACTCAGTTTAGACTCAAAATTCAAAAATCACCAAAAATACCAAAAATTTAGCTAAAAATAAAAAATCATGGAGATGGTACAAGAAAGATGGAGCAGAGCTGATTTTGGTTTGATGTTGGTTTAGAGCTTCTTGGGAAGCAATAGGGTGTGATCTCAATCCTCAGTTCCCTGTTTTGTGCATGAACTCATATTGTAAGCACTTCCTTTGAAATTTGCATTTCCTAGCAATAGTTATTTAATCTTGTTAATTCTGGTTTAAATCTGTCTAAAAACAGTTAATGTAAGTGAATTAATGGCTTTCTTGGATTAAAATCGTGTTTGTGTGTTAAAAGCTTGAAAACAGTCCTTATAAAGGGTGTTTGGATTTGCTGATTAAGTGGCCTTCAAGAGTATACTTGTTGTTGTTATTGGTTGTTCTGTGTCACATGAGCACTTAATATCTCAGATAAGTCATAAAAATCAGTCTTCATTAGTTAAAAAGTCAAAATAGCTTCTAATTTCTTATTGCTAGTTAACTGTTGAGGTGCTAGATTGTTAATCTCATCAAATTAGCTTAAAACTAGATACTATAGCTTAATTTCACCTTAGTATAGCTTATTATAACATAATCAGTCATTAAAATCAATTTCAAGTTCATAAAAGTCAAACTGTATGTGTTATTAAAAAGTCAAAATTTTCATATACCCGTTTTTTAATAAAATTTAGAATTTTACTGTGTATTCATTATTAATATCTAGCTTAAATCCTTTTGGGATATTAATATTTAGCTGCTAAATTAAATTAGAAAAATATAAGTTTTCTTTTAACTAGCTTATTAATAGCTTATTTTCAGCTTTCTTTTGAGACCCTT
>BPTQ01000008.1:253599773-253748753 GCA_019973895.1 Chrysanthemum seticuspe | reverse complement strand
CTTCTTTCTTTTGTGATTTCATGTGTTCACAGTTATGTGTTACTGAGTCTTTACTACATCATTTCCTGAGAGGTTTTCATGCAATAGTTAACGTGACCCTTCATGTGACCAAGTACCATTTGGTGTGACATAATTAACATATCTTTTATGTAAGTTTTACTTTGTGAGAAACATGCATTCGTATGTAGAAGGTAATACACGACATAAATCAAAGAGAATCACAATGAAGAGAAGTGAGACGAGATGATGATATAAGAGGTTACCCATTTTATTAGGTATTCACAATGAATCAATCACATGTGTTCATGAATTTAGATGACCCTTTATGCAAATAAATGTTAAGTCTTAATGCTTTAAAATGTGACTTTTCAGTAGGAATTTTGAAGATTATAAATAACCAAACAATCACCATATTCACCACCATCATTTTTTGTGTTTCCGTGATTTATACGTGTCAAAGAACACCTATTGTTAACCATATCAATTATACGAGTAACAAGCTCTATAAATGTTTATCCCACGATCATACCGACCTCAGATCTGTTACATCCTCATCGGTCCAAGAAAATTCAAACGAAAAAGAAGAGAAAGATGAACAAAAGAAATAGCACAAATAACTTTCGAAAACATAAAGGAAAAGACAAGATCTTAGATTTGTTAAACTTTTTCACAAATCTTTTGAAGATCTTCTTTTATCTATAGAAGCATAGCTTCTTTCAATATTCGAAAAGATAAAGAAACAACAAAACCTCAATTTCATTGTTTCTTTTTTTTTCCGTTTCAAACATACGAAATAAGTATCACCTACCCGAGAGATCTATAAGATCTTAAAGCCTAACATGCTAAAATGAAGTGGGTTTATAATTCGATAAGCAGCAACGCATTTAAAAGAATTGCTATGTTTTTTATTACATTAAAGTGGGTTTGTGATTCGGATAAGCAACAGAGAATTGTTTGGATTTTTTTTCTTCATATTGAGACTAAAAGGAAGAGGGAGGCGGAGGCTACATGATTAGAGGTGTGTGGCATGATAACTTTACCCTAATGTTAAACCACGAGTATCTTATTTGATAACAAAGTATCATAGTAGATTAACAGTTATCAAATTGGGCCGGGCTGACCAGTCACATGGCTCAATGCTTAGTAGTTGTTTCAACGTATTTATAAAAAGTTGTTGATTTAGTAAAACATATGTCTTCATTTTCAGATACATTAGGATTGTTTTATTTGGTTTTCTTTTTTTTCTTTTTTCAATGTTTCATCATGTTTGTGAACCTTTTCAATTATTTATATATAATTTTTTGACTGATGATTGTTGAGATTGTCTTAAAAGTTCTACATGAATAAAGGTAATTGTGGAATTTAGTTGGGAAGTAAATAGTATTTTGTGAGATTTAAGGTTTTTTTTAGAAAAGAATTACATTCAGAGTTTAAATATACTTTAAATGGAGAGCATAAACTATAAAGATTGCTAAGTTGCTCAAGTGTTGGGCTAGAATGATTTTAGTATCCAATGTATTTTAATACATGGTGTTAACTTTAGCATATTAGTTGGCAAAAAGAGTGATATTTTGGACTTACAAATTTTCACGGGTTGATAAATTTTACACGGCTAAAGTTTATATTACTTATAAAATGTGCTTCGAAGATTATTCTTTACTATTATGCAATTTTGCGAACACGTTGGATTACACGTACATGACAAAAAAAAACATTATTAATGTGTACTAAAAATCATAATATTTGTCTTCGAGCTAAGTTTTTGTTAAATGGCAACAAATCATACATTTGTCTTTCATTTTAGATGGTCGTACGTGTTTTCTCTAACAACTCAAAATTTGCCATTGAAGAGTACAAATAGTTATATAGTTCCAAATAACAAAAGTCACAAATAAATAAGCAACAAAACACTTATGTAACTTACTCAAATTAAAATACTATAGATGAAAAGACTATGTTAATAAAAACTTTTAATGAAAAGAAAATAATATAAATACAAAAGTAATTATAACATTATTAGGCATCTAAATATAGATTCCACTAAAATAATATAAACTAAAGTAATAATAACATCATTAGCCATCTAAATAATAAATACAATGCAACTTCTCTAATAGGTATCTAAATACCATCATATACAACATTATTGATAAAAACATGACCCCTCAACCACTAGACCGGGCATCGCACGGGTTGAGGGAAGCCTCGTATTAATAAAGGTTGGTATGCAAATCTTGAATCAAAGTTTTTATGAATTTAATTATCAGGTTGATTCAAATTTATAAAGCTGAAATTGTTGAAACAAATTTAAAACGAGGATTTATAACTCCCGCGCGTCGCGGCAGGGCGCGGGCGTGAGGGTGTTTAGTGATGCATATTTAAGCAGTATATAAAATTAAAGAGAAAACTGCAAAAAAATGTTTCTAAACTTTTTGATTTTTGCGAGAAATGTCCTCCAAGTTTTTTTGCGAGTTATGCCCTTAAACCGTTATTGTAGTTGCAAAAACCCGATTTTTGCTAACGCTCGTTAGATTTCTTCGTTAGTGGGTCATCACGTGCGTTGCATGTGAGGGTGTTTTCGTCACTTCACTTTTCCCGCCATCAAATCCACCTGACAGGCCCATTAGCACACCTACCTTTGTATTGAAGAACATTTTTTGTAACAAAGTTTCCTTTTTTCATTCTTATATAACACGATTTACATACCATAATTGCACACCACTACCATCTACTCACTCACAAACTTACGAACATAACAATGGTGCTATGCGATTGTGGTAATGTTGCAGTTATCAAGACATCCTGGACGGACCAAAATTCAGGAAGAAGGTTCTTCTGCTGCCCCAACGTGGTAAGACTCATTATACTAAATTAGAGGGAGTTATTTACATTAAATCTTACTCACTGTGTTGTTGCCTGGATGATTTAGGGTTCGGACTGTAGGACATTCGGGTGGATAGATCCACTGATGTGCCAACGAGCTGTTGAGATCATTCATGGCCTTCTTAGGGCTAGGGATATGCTGGAAGAAGACATCGAGGAGTATGTTCAGATGTACAGGGAGCAACAGGAACTAGTGGTGCAGTTGAGGATTTACCTGGTCTTTGCTTTTTTTTTTATGATCTATGTAGTTTATAAGTGGTTCTAGGATGATTGTGAATGGTACTTTAGTTTTAATGTATTTTGGTTTGTTTATGTGGGATGTGTAGTTAATCCCTTTTTTGTGATCGATCTTAGTGGGATGAATGTGAAAATGTTCTTATTAATCATTTGTGTTATTTGTTTGTTAATTAGGATTATTATTGTTTATGAATTATGATCCAACTTTTAGTGGATGTTTAATGTTTAACCACATCACAAATATATTCATGACATTCTGCAAGTCCATAAATGTGCTTTACAAGTCAAATATAAACCTAAGGTTGGGCGTGGGTTGGATGCCTAACATGAGTAGAAGTTATGTTCTGTGTGTGTTCAGTAAGGTTGGATGGCTAACATTAGTAGAAGTTGTGGTATGTGTGTTGAGTAATAATTGGTGGAGTAGAAGCAGTGTTTGGGGTATGCGTTGAAGATAAAGAATTGTCAGTGTGAGGAGTGTATACTTATGCAGTGTTTGAGGTATACTTATGCAGGTTCATATAGTGGCAATGAAGCATATCAAGCTTATGGACACTCACAAACTCACTCAGCTGCAAGTTTATCAGTGCAAAAGACCTCTCCACACAAGACTCATTTACTACTGCACAATAGCTAAACTAATTGTAATAGAATATAGCATATAGTGTATAGTAGCAGTTAGTTAGCCAATGTACTTTACTCTTGTATAAATACCCATGTATGTGTACATTTCTCATTTAGTTGAATACAATAATAATTTTCCCTTCATTTTGTCTCTCAACTCACAATATTCATTTAACTAAAGTTGAAGATGAAGAATTGTCAGTGTTAGGAGTGATTTAGACTGTGTGGTACGAGATTGTTATTGAGTTCAAGGGCTGCTATTTGAGCACAGTTGACTAAAAAATTCAAAGCCGACCCACATCAATTTTGACTTATGTTAGTCAACATAAGTCAGTTGTTACTTAACCCGACCCACATTATTGTCAATGGTTCAAGCCCAATATGTGAATGGTTATTCTCAAGCAGTGATGATTATGATACAAGCAGTGACATTCTATCATCAAGCAATCATGAAATTAGCAGTGATGAACTCGGTGTTGAAGCTGTTAAAGCTCTTGAAAGATGCACCTTTATGTGGCCATCAAAAAATAATCCTGTTAAAAAGGTTCCAGCTCAAAAAATGTTCCACATCAAAAAGTGTGTGCTAAATGGCTTCATCCAATGTCATATTATTGCATACTAGCCCTCCCAGCAAAACATACTATGTTTTAATTTTTGAAAGTTGAAGGTTATGGTCAAATTCCTAGAAACTTAAAGAGAAACTTGAAGCCTTTGTAGAAACTCGAAGAGAAACTTGAAGTCGTGTAGAAACTTGAAGCCAAGAAACTCAAAGCTAATAAACTCACAAAGAGAGTTTAAGCTTATAAATGTTTCCCATAAAGTCGAAGAAATCCACAACTTAATCCAAAGTTGAAGATTAAAGTCTTTAAGAGAAAGTCGAAGGTCTTCGAATTTGTCTAAAAACGAAGATTACTCAAACCTTTTAACTGTCGTGCAACTTAATCCAAAGTTGAAGGTTATGGACGAAACTCGAAAAATGAGAGTTTTAATAGAAACTCATAGAAAAAGGGTTTTGACGAAAGAAATTCCAAGAAAAAGGGTTTTGACCAAGAAAATCGAAGGTTTTGCCAAAACGTTTCTGTTTCGCCTTTTAAATCAGTTTCTTTTGCTACAAATCTCTCGAAATACACAAAAAACTGTTATAAAGTTGCAAACTTTGATATTCTAACGGTGTAAAAAAGAAACTTGAAATAAACCACCCGTACCTTTTGTAAACTACGACTAAACCCTTAAAGTTTTAAACTTTCCTTTGAAATCAGGTTACTAAACACTACAAGTGCTTCACAGTTAATCCATACTTGAAGCTTAAGTGCTAGAAACAAGATTCAACAAGGTTTAAAACAAAAGAAAAAACATAAATTCGAAGGAAGAAACTAAATAGTACAACGCAACAATAAACACAAACTAACACATTAAACCATCTTCTAGCAAATGATACCACATGTTAGGTCACCTCTTTAATCATTGTTACTCTTATGAAATGATTATATCTAGAGAGACAAGTAAAGTAGGGAGAGAGAATGAAAGGATCTAGCAATAAGGTAAAGTGAAAATGAATTGCGTAAAACTAAATCCTAACACCTTTCTCATTGTGAGAAGGCTATTTATAGTACATGAATTAGGGTAGACCACCCATGGGCGGGCCTTTGATAAACATACATACAAGCATGATATAATTAACGACCTATTCTATTACAAAATGACTGGCACTTTATCATTTCCCAACAATTTATTAGCTATAGTTGATCGGGTACATTGCCGGTTAGCGTTAGTCTATTGGCTAATTCGGTTACTATAAATTTAAGACTAGATATTAAACACATCAACACCTTTGAAGCAAACATACATTCTTTTAATGTAAGTGCATCCATTGTCTCGTTTCCTCAACATCAATCCTACAAGTAGAACCTTGGTTGTTTTCTAATATTCTGTCTATATTCCCATAATAATCTATTAGTCCACCCTCATGGTCAAATATTGCTCTTTGTTTAGCCCTTTCGCATTGTCCTAAGCTTACATTTATCATAAATATGTCCCTTATTTCAGCCTGCATAACTTTGTATGCAATAAAGAGGTTAGCTATGATTTCCTTTCCAAACTGATAAGCAATCCATGAACTAATCCATGGACCAAACATCTAATAACCTCATGAAATTGTGCCCATGAAATACCTTCAAAGTCAATATTATTATTTGTTTCCATCACCTTCAACGTACCTCAAAGTACTGGGATCAGTTAGTTGTGGGCAAGTACTCGTGTTAAATGAAGTTAGATGGGGAAAGTACGCTTTAAATAATGGGACAAAATAAAGTCGACTCGTGAATAGTTAGTGGAAAATCTTGTTGGACCATCTATACAACATGGTATCCTTGACATAAAAATAAAACAAAATTACCTGACACTTCATTAAGTAATTTGAGTTCATTGGCGGCGACTAGTGAACAAATTGGTAAGAATGAAACGATTTAGAAAGTAATAATTACCTAACTTTTTAATAAATCCACCGTGTTACCTAACTTTGTAGAATGTTGGAAGTTCATTTCTATTATATAGAATTAACCCTATTTTAAACCTTAAATTAAACCATCAAAAATCTATTGTTTCATGTATATATTTTTTGTAAGAATGTATTTATCACTTTGAAGTTGAGACTTAGATGATTTGTTGTTACTATAGATAACTTTGATTTTTATGTACAATATTGAGTTGGTGATTAGCTATTTTTAAAATAAATATTGGTTGTATTTAGAAGAATTTTTGTAAGTGAATAATCAGGCCTGTAAATCCTTTTTACCATGCATAATAGACTTGTTTAAAGTAGCGTATAATCAGGTCACATATGAGTATAGCAACTTGTTTTGTTGTTTGTGTTTCAGAGTTTCAATTGCTTAGAATCGTTGAATAATAGGATTCATCTTTTCACTTTTGTACCAGATTATAGCAACTTGAGTTGTGAATTCCAGAAGTTGTAGACCAAGAATCCTTTTGAATATGCTGTTACTAAACTTACTTTGTATATCGATGAGACAACTTTGTCCCAACAGATTAATAATCCAAATTTGACGAGCAACTATGATGGCTGGCTCAGGAGCAGCTCACACAATGTTGTAGAAGACTTAATTGTGTCAACCATTGAAGTCATAGAGCTACATAAGGTCTGAAGTCACTCTGAACAGTAAACTATAAAGAACCTAGTGTGTAAACTACGATTAGTGTAACTTTTTCTAGTGTTATTCTAAAAGTCATGATGGAAAAATCAAACTATATGTAATTATTTGACTTATGTTGTCATGTAAATAAAAAGTGTTTCATCTATTATTAGTCATGTTGCCATGTTCAATTCATGCTCTCTTTTAGCAGATTTGAGCTTCTTTCTTTATGTTTCAATTGTAGTAAACTAAAAGCAAGGTGATGATCAAAAGTCCAACTTATACAACTGTTTAAAATATCATAAACGAATAGAGAAAAAAGTAAAATAAGATAAAGATGCAATGAACAATCGTCAAACAATGAAATGAACTTTCTCGGAGGTTATTCTCATTCTCTACGTTTCCATTCTCATTCTATGGAAACCATCATGGGACACGCAGTTATAACATAACGACACCGAGCACTCTAACCAAACATAAGAAACATGGAATCTAAAAGGGTTAATAAACAGGATTCATGCACAAAAGGAATTCAACCTAGATTCAGAAGTTCTCAGCATCAGAGTTAGAGGAATACTCGTCATAAGCAGCCATATAATTAACAATGCGTTGATCATTGGTATTCACGTTCAAGAGCACAAAACCTCTCTCCCGTGAAGACTCAGCTGCAAAGTGCCAATCAAGATCTGTCTCGAGCAAAGTATTAATTAATGTTTGGGGTTGCTCGTAGGTTAGTTCGTAACTATCAGGTGCCAGGGCAAGATCACGCTCAATCATTAAGATAATATCAAAAAACGAGTCAGTAGCCTCCACGACATAATACTTGCGCAATAACTTGAAGAAAATCGTTATTTTATGATTACCCCCATGATGAATCCTTAATCGTGCTCCATTAGCCTCATTCCAAACCAGGATGTTTAACTCCATTAGCCTTGCTTTAAAAGTCTCCAAGTCAACTGCATACAAACATATCAAAACTCGATAAAACTTGCACAAGATGGTATAATGTCAATAAGAAAACAATGCAAATAAAAAAATTCACGATGCTGATCATAAAAGATACCAGTTTTCACTATAGGGATATGTAAATAACGCTGAAGTATAGCATAAAGCAAAGTTAATATTAACTCATCTTCTATATAGATAGAGATATAATAGATTTGTGGAATCTGAATGGGTATGGTAATCTGAAAACAAGCATTTAGTATTCAACATGGGCTCGGGTATACTTTATTAAAACCCATTTTCAATATAGGTATACATTTAACTGTTGTGTTGGTCAAATGTAATATAAATAATCGAAAGTTCGAAACCAAAAGGTAAAAAAGCCACACAAATTAACTCATGTTATACTAAATGGTTTGAAAAAATGAAAATTAGAGATGACTGATGAGCACCAGGAATCAAATCTCTAAACATATGGTCTCAAGTAAGTTTATGGGCCAAATACTTATGCATGGGAGTGATACCAAATACACCCTAAATGTATGGAATTTAGTAACACATACATCAGTTATAATTACAACGCGGAACTCTATTGATACAAATTTAAGTTTAGAAATTCATCAAAGAGTTATGGTGAACAATATATTATATATAATAGACTAAAAACAAAGACATTGGCAACGTGTGTTGGGGGGTGGGGGGGGGGGGGGGGGAGGGCTTGTCTAATTAACTGCATAGAGTTTGAGAAATTACCCTGAAACAAAGACCGGGCATGCTCAAAAGTCACTGAATAATTGTTTAGCGCCATAACTGCTTCCTCTGTAAGAGGAAGTGGTGGCACGGGTTCAGGTACCGGCTGATTCACCGACGAGTCGCAAACTAAGACTCCCTCCATCGAATTCTGTACAAACATATACGAAAAACAGATTTAATAACTATAAACACTTATACTTATAAATATAAATTGAGAGAGAGAGAGAGAGAGAGAGAGAGAGAGAGAGAGAGAGAGAGAGAGAAAGAGATCGAGGGTTTACAGATTATTGTTGTGTGAGAAGTGAGGGTAAAGCTAAAATGGGCATAGATATTAGGTGTCACAGGTTATTAATATCGACCGTCTAATTATGCAGTCTGCTCTCAGTGGAGACATCAGATCGCCCTTTGACACAGAGGTAATAAACTTGTTATAACTGCTCTATAAACAATTGCAATCTGGCTAAGGTAACAAATTTAATCCAGTTACCTATGAATGGGTCGGTTTGGATTGTGTTTTACCCAAAACGGGCCAAATCAAAGTAATTAGCTAAAATGGCAACATCCTGGAACAAATTCAGAACAAGATATATGTGATCTTAGAAACAGGCTCAACCGCTCAATAAATTTCATAATATGAAATGTAGGGTAATCTATTTTGACCCATTTACTTATGAATTGATAGATTTGGATTGTATTCTATCTCAAACAGGTAAAAATGGGTAAAAAATAAAGCTAGTCAGACGGGTCAAAAAGTCACCCAAAGAACAATTTTTACGGGTTGAAACTGCAGTGGACTATTTCACTCAGACCAGCTAATATTTCAACGATCCGTGTAGAAGAACATCCCAGTGAAGCATCTATAATTTATATTTCAAAAATAAAGCTTTCACCTTTTTGTCATAGTATGCAAATGAACTTTTTGTGCCCATTGTATGCAGCATACCTTTGATTTTTACAATTGTATGCCAGTAACCATTTATAGCAAGTAAAATGGTGATATGTCACCAGGTTTCTGATAGCTGTGGTGTACCACGTTACCAGTACACCTGATATAGCATGTTACTCATATCCAATAATTAAAAAAAAAAAAATGGACCGTTAGTGCTTGTGAACCCAACCCGGCGTAATCTGTTTCAACCCAAACCAGTTTTTACCCGTTACCCAATCACTACCCTGCCCACTTGCCATTTCTAAGATCCTGGAAATCCGTAAAACAGGAATCTCTACAGAAAATTGCATTACTCAGAATGGTTGTTTCTTTGAACTTGTGACGTAGGGATTGTTGGCTAAGACAAAGTTTCATGTGAATTACAAGGGTAAATCGATTATTGAGCCACTACAACAAGAAACTAAATAGAAACTATATCATGCCAGTAAAATCCTCCATTCTCATATAAAGTTGCTTGAAATAATGGTAACCATCTCCAGCATAATAGCTAACATGTAATTGAAAATGGAAGTGCCATAAATCCTATGAACAACAAATCTACTCTATAACAGCAAACAAAGACATACAGGTTCATAGCATAACTTGAAATGAAGCAGTAACAGCAGACGGGTCTATCATAAAAATGTACACCTCTCTACAGATCCTAACTGAAGTGAACTATGACAAATTTTCCATCTTTACAGACCCATTGATGTGAACCAAAACCTATGCAAACCGAACTAGTTCACCAAATGTTCAGTTTTAGCAAGAAATTAAAATGACAGGGGTCATTATTATTTATAGAACTTAAAACTAAAAAGTAATCGTATAGAACACATAATGGTCTTCAACGAGGCTGTATACTATTAGCTTAAACTTGCGAGGTCAGCACGATTTTTTTACTCGATTTATCATATAGTATTTTAATTGAGTTAGCACAAAATTTCAATACATAATCTTAGTGTAATCAAACTATGAGGTATTTGACCCCTCTAGTTTCCATGTAGCTTCGTCCTTGCTAAATCATAGCATAAATAAGGAAAGAAGCATCAAAGAGGTCTATCAATGAACACTGACAAGTGATTTGCAGCAGTCATATATATTCCTCTAGATCTTATAAGCAACCTCTAGAAGCTAAACCATACAGAGCATATGAATCATATACCACCACCACCACCGAAAGACTATGTCACTATGGTATAAAAAATGAACTTAAAACCCGGCTTCCTGGCTAGCTTCGTCCTTGGTAAATCATAGCATAAATAAGGAAAAAAGCATCAAAGAGGTCTATCAATGAACACTGACAAGTGATTTGCAGCAATCATATATAAACCAAACTCATAACAGAACTTAATTCGATAGTAATAAATTTTTGTAAGGTAAACTAACTTGCATTGACCACAATGCGACTACTATTACTGAACCCTTCACCTCAGATAACCCAATAAAAAGGCTTCTTGTGTCAAGATGCTCTCAAAAACTAACTCATTAAAGCATTACACTAGTTCAGGATAGTCCTCTTGCAACAAAATAATTCACGTGCCTCATACCCAAAACCAAATCTTCACTAACATTCAACTAAACAAATCTTCTCACTCCTATGCTAAACAAACAAAGAGAAAAAACAATTATAGAAGTACAAACTTAAAATCAGGCACAAGCTTCAACTTTCTGCTAACACAGTCCACCAAAAAAACAACTACCATTATCAGCTCAACCTCATTTTTAAATTAGATCAAATACAAATTTAACACAAACGAAACAGGCTATTAGGTGAAAATAAACTGTTAAAACATGAAACATAACCGCTTGCACAAACACGCTAGCCAATCTGTCGTACGCAAAAGCCACACATTTAAAGGTTAACTGCTGAAACAACTAACAAAACAAGACCTTCATTTTTAACTCATTACTAAACTCGCTCAAGTAACATTCGAATAAAGAAAATAAACGCAATCGTCTACTTCCCAAAAACCTAAAAATCAGGCACTTGTTTCAACTAATGTGTTAATATTTGTCAACTAACAAGATAAACGCAATCACCTCAATCTTATTGCAACTAATTTAAAATAACCGCATTACTTACGAAATAAACACAATCACCCCAATCCTAACAAACTATACATCCAGCACTTGTTTCAACTAATGAACTAATATTTCTCAACTAAAGAGATAAACACAATCGCCTTGGTCATAGCAAACTATAAATCAGGCACCTAAATCCTAACATAACCTTACATTTATAACTAACTCTCTACTATGTGTATATCGACTAAACTAACAACAGAGATTACTCGATAACACATTACAACAACTATGAACTTTATCGCAGTAAATCACAGATCACTAAATCAATACTTAATAACTTTTAACAGCTTAAAATGCAAAATTAACACAAAATCAGCCCAAATTTACATCTAACATTCAAAACCTAATAAAAGTTGAGAGTCTACCGACGAAGTCGACGGAGAGGTGGAGTGAAGAGGAGATTCAACACGAGAAGTCGACGGAGCGGTGGAGTGAGACGCCGTGAGTTTCCGACGAAGCGATGTCGACCGACTATGGTGGATACGACGGGATGGAGCGATGAGCTGCTGTATGGTAGGTGCACGGCCGAGACGACGCCGTTGCGCGGCGGCGATGGCGCGCCGGAGACGTTGAACGGTGAGTGGTTCACGCTTTTTGTGTTTTGAGAACTTCATTGTTGTAAATGATGGAAGGAAAACACAAGTGGAATCTATTATTTAATACTTATTTGGATTTGTTGTTTAAAATTTTATTAATTTTCTTTATATAACATGGCGCGAGAGAAATTGCCAAAGTTATAATAAATAAATGATTTCTCGACTACTCATTTACAGAGGGAAAAGTTATAAAAAATGATTTCTCGACTACTCACTTAGAGAGGGAAATGTTATAATAAATAAACGATTTCTCGACTACTCACTTAGAGAGGGAATCTGCCAAAGTTATAATAATAAACGATTTTTCGTCCACTCACTTAGAGCGCTAGGTATCGTTTGGTGCCGTGGGTGGTGCCATGGGAAAAAGTGGTGCCACCTCAACACTTTTTTCCCATGACACCACTTTTGGCTATAACACCAAAAACCCCCTCCCTAGCAAAAAAAGTGGTGCCGTAGAGTAAAGTGGTGCCATAGTACGAAAGACAAAAAAGAAAAGAAAAAAGAAAAAGAGGAAATGTCTTTGGCTTGAGCTGTTATATACCAGCCAAGATGCTATGGCACGAGATGCGGTATGGTATGTGGTGCCAAAGGTTGGTGCCGAAGCCCATGGCTCAAGCCATGGCACACTGTACCCGGTGCTCTTAGAGTTCTAGATAATTGTTCCCAAACCTATAAAGTAATATTTGTCCACGTGCTCACTCAAAGTTACAGCTAATGGTTTGTGGCTCCGTTTTGGGGAGTTAGAATAATTTACTCTCGCTGGGCTTATGTGTATCAGCCCATACGACGTGTTGATCTGTCTAGCCCATTCATATTCACTATACTATATCATTTTAACGTATCATCTTCCCATTACGCTTTCCTATTTCCAGAAGCAACCGACTAACTCTCTAGGTAGGGTTTTCAGATCTGAGGTGATACTTTCATGTTTTGTTTAGACACGTAGTTTCTCTCTGTCTTATAGGGTTCATTGTTGCCATTTATATGCATTGAATGCGTTCCTGTAACAAGTTTGATTCATTTTGTGTTTATTCATTTGTATTTTGCTTGATTTATGCCTAGGACTTCTGCATGGCATGTTTATCGGCTTTAGTTTGTCTATCTATAAGTAATGTGTTGTTAGGGATGTTATTTGATATGCATGTGCCTTTGTTTTAGCTTTGCATGGTTGCCGTCTTTGTTTTTAACTTGGGGAAGTTACTAACTTATTTATCTTTTGGTGGCGTAACTAGCCGTTACATTTTTTCATACATCTTTTATACAATTGTTGGTTTCCATTTTGCCTCTGTGTTTGGGAAGTTGTTCTATATTTTTTGTTTATAATCGCCATGCATCCCGATAAAAAAAAAGGTCCCGTTAGATGTTAGTGAAACATCCGTGTCAGATACTTTTGAGAGCAGAGCCATGGGCAATGCTTCAGCTGCAGGTGTTATTATTCAACAGCATAGCAGTAGATTACCTGTTGCAAAGGCGTGTGTGTGTGGTAGCTTTTATCGGACGTTGTCTGACAATGAGGGCGACGCACTTTCATATAACATGCCACAAGGTGAGCGGTGTAGTTGTATGTTGTCTGAGACCAGTAAGTTGCTACCTTCGAAGAGGAGGTTCAACGAAACTTCAGAACGCTGTGTTCAGCGATCTTTAGAGATGTTAAGCTTTGGGGGAAACGGTGTTGATAAATATGTTGCGCCGAACAATGATCAGGTTAATTGTCTATCATATTTGTTGTTAGCCAATTACAATATATGAGTATGTAAAAACTGATTATATGTGTGTCTTTGATAGTAGGTTGGCAGTAGTTCTAAAAATTTGCCCATAATGGAATCGATAGGTTTGGGTACTCGAGGTTGTCGATCAGTTGATGCACAATGTCTACCGCAAGGTCAAAACCTTCTATTGGAAGACGGATCAGTCTTTGGAGGAATGGTATGGGGAACCTCGAAACAGATTAAAGCGTGGAAAGACGGTTTCTGATGCGTGTGTTACGCGAACGGTGATTGAGGTTGGTCACTATTGTCTTTGCGTTTCCGATGGTGCATATAGTTTATTGTCAGTGATTGCTGACGTATGCTTCTCACTGTAGGATTACAATTTACAGGTGCATTCAGTTGTAAACGAATTCTGTCATCAGTCTGATGGCACGGCGGTGCTTGATCCATGCCCGGCTACGCAGCATGATAATTCTTTATTACAAGTGGCTGGCACACCTAACTTACACAGAGGTTTCTGTCACTGTTACATTTGATTCCAACAACTGTTTGTGTCTTATGAAGTGAGATTCATATAAATTTGTCCTTATTTGATTATTTCCTTTGTTATATTGTACATAGCTGTGTGTGCTGGACCAGTTGTGTTGGACTTTGAGAGTGGTAATATAGCCACTCCAGTGGAGGATATAGGTGCGGAGGAGTTGCAAATCGTGCACCGGTTGCTATCTGCTCGTGAATCTTCGCCGATCTTGGAAGTAGCGCCTCAACGACCCGCGGGTACTAGCAAAAGACAGCTTGAAGGTGCTTATGCCGCCTTAGCAGTAAATATTTAATTGTATTCAATACATGAATAGACTCTTTGATTTCGTTTTTGCGTCTGCTAATTGGTTGGTATCATTTGATGCTTCGTTAAACAGCTTTGGGTGAAGGACGTCGTCAAAATAGATGTAGGGCCACTGCATCTGTGGTCAATAATCGTCGTGAGGCTATTGGATCGTCGGCAAGAAATCTCTCTCCTCAAGAGAATAGGGCAAATTTTTCCGGGGTCAATGGGCCAAACCCTTCATCAGCAATTGTTGGTGCACCTTTACATGGAGGTTTGTAAAAGATGTTTATTCATTATGTTCTTCAACATAGTTTCTATGCATATTTCAGTTTGGGACCTGCTATTTGCTGATTGTAGTAGATGTTGACAAATTATAATTTGCTGGAGATTTCGGGATACTACATGGAACACCTGTAATCATATCACCGTCGCAAGCACCTCACTTTACCGCAACAGATGGCACGCAATCAACTGCTGCAATGCCCACACCTTCGGTAGCAGAGGCTACAACCTTTTCAGAATCTTTCACACATCATTCACGTCCTGAAGATGTACGCACTGGTAAGCTGTCCATCAGTATTTAGCATTTCATTACGTGCCACATAGAAGTTGTATCGTCGATAAGCTAACATGGATGTTGTGGCTTTGTATTGTTATCAGAAGCCTTTGGATTAAACCATGGATCAGGCACTTCAGGCGTCCGCATGGCTGACACGGCAGAACCGAGCAATCATCAGCCACCTTTCAAGGAAAGAAACCATACCTGGTTTTCAGTATAAGCAGGTTTGTATCTTTTGCTTATAGTAATTATATAGCGGAAGTTGCAGTCATACATACTATTTATATTAAGGGACAATGAGTTGATCCAAAATACCTTGCAGGCCCGCCAGCAGAGTACAAGGCTTTCAGGTCATGCGACTGCATTTGTCGAAACTGTCATGCTCGCTTCTGGTACGAAGAGAGGCTTACCACTTCTACAAGGCGTTCTGGGCCGTTATATAACCGGTGCTGCAAAGGGGGTAGTGTGCGGCTGTTGATACCAATGGACTATCCACCGTATATCAAGCAACTTTTTACTTACAATCATTTCATGACCAACATACGCGCATACAATCAAATGTTCTCTATGACATCCTTGGGAGCAAATATCGATGATACCATCAACACCGGTAGGGGTCCATATGTGTTCAAAGTGTCGGGCCAGATATATCATCGTATTGGCAAGCTATGCCCGGAAGAAGGTAAAGACCCGCGGTTTTTGCAGCTCTACATATATGATACCGAGCATGAGGTTGATAACAGGCTTAGCCATTTTCGCGGCGGCGATGGGAACAGTCTAAGGAGAGATGTAGTAGAAGGTCTCAAACAATGTATTGGACGAGCACAACGCGTTTCAGCTATTTAGGTCTGCTAGAGATAAGCTTCAGCAGGAAAATGTTCTGGAATTCAAAGTAAGGTTGTACGATGTGGTTGGGCGTCCGCAATATGAGCTCACAACTGCTGATTCTATTGGAGCCATAGTTTTTGAAGATGGCCCAAAAAGTGAATCTGAATTCGACATTATCATTGAGTCATATTCAGGTGAGCCTCAAAGGATCAACAAACTACATCCATGTTACATGGCATTTCAATTGCCTCTCCTATTCATTTACGGGGAATAAGGATACCATACTGGGCTTAGGTTGGTTGATATAGACACTATGGAAGCGGATGAGGATAAGAGAATGACAATGCACGCATATTATGCTTATCAGATACATGATAGGATAAACAGATACGACCTTCTTACAAGAGGTGGCAGGCTTTTTCAGCAATATGTTGTTATGGCGTACTGTTTCATCGAACAAAATAGGATGGATTTCATACGCGAAAACCAATCAGATATCAGAGGATATTATTTGGCAGGAGTGTCTAATGTTGTTGCCAGAGGTGATCGTGAAGGTTCAGCCTTGGGGTCTAGGATAATACTTCCTGCATCCTTTACGGGTGGTCCTAGGTACATGTACAGTCATTACTTGGACGCGTTAGCCATATGTATGGTACATGGAAACCCTTCGTTCTTTTTAACATTCACATGCAATGTCGGGTGGCCAGAAATAGAGGAATATATGCAAGCTTTCCCACACCTGACAGCCGCTGACCGTCCAGACATAATTGACAGAGTATTCGAGCGAAAAATACATGATTTGATCAAATTCGTCAGGGATCGTCAACCTTTTGGGCCCGTAATTGCAGGTAACATAAACTATTTAAACACAAATGCCTTTAGACATCCCTTAAAATTGGTGGTAGTACCCTTATTTTACGACTTCTGTTGTAGATTTTTAACTGTTATATGCAATGTTGTTGATTCACTCTTTTACTAACGCAAGGTCTGTTTTCAGTGTTATACACCGTTGAATTCTAGAAAAGAGGATTAACGCACTGCCATATACTACTATGGAATAACAACAACTCTAGGACAATGACGATCCAAGATATAGACAGATGTGTATCTGCTGAGATACCTGACCAGTTGTCTGATCCAGAGGGGTTCAGGGTTATAACTGAATTTATGATTCACGGACCATGTGGTCCAGCATTTCCGTTTGCAGCGTGTATGCAAGGCCGGACATCCTGCAAGAAATTTTTCCCAAAGGACTACTGCATAAGCACGTACATTGATGATAAAGGCTACGTACATTACAGGCGAAGAGACCTCCACCGAAGACATAACGTGCAACTAGACAATGGGTACGTGGTGCCGTATAATCGGGCGCTCTGTATGGTTGTATTTAGAAGAATTTTTGTAAGTGAATAATCAGGCCTGTAAATTCTTTTTACCATGCATAATGGACTTGTTTAAAGTAGCGTATAATCAGGTCACATATAAGTATAGCAAATTGTTTTGTTGTTTGTGTTTCAGAGTTTCAATTGCTTAGAATCGTTTAATAATAAGGATTCATCTTTTCACTTTTGAACAATATTGGTAATTTTTTAATTAATTGACTAAAACACCCTTGTGTTCTTCCTTTTATATTTTTAATATCTGTAACTTTTTGCTTATCACAAACACAAACTCAAACTTCTCCTTCGTTCAAGCTAAACACAAACACAAAAATCTATATATATTTCTGCTTATCAATCGAATCTCCTTCATGCGGTTGTAAATCGAATAACAAGCACCACAACAAATCAAAACCAGCCGCAAGATTATGACGACATCAAGATCCATAAGGGGTCTCAGGTAGGTTTGATGTTTTGTTTTCGCTAATGGACACGGTCTTCATATTAAGAGAAAGAGTTATGCTCTTCACAGATCGGTGATGGATATGGTCACACACTCAAAATCTTTAAAAATCTATAAATATGTAGAGCCAAATCTAAGATCTTGTTTGTTTTTGTTTAGGTTCGAATCTATAATGATTGATTCGTGTTCAAAAGTATATATAACAAATATCAAAATACTAAATGAACGTGAGAGTCGACAAATTGATAAGGATTTAAAACGTACACTTTTAAGGGGTCATTTAAGCCTTTAACTGCCCACTTTTATATCCGTTACTGCTTAATTTCGTTCCTTTTCACTTTTTAGGTCTCTTGGAAGCAAAATGTTGGAATGATGCATATTTGGACGAAAAGGAGTGAATATATGAAGAAAATGGCTAAGTCAAGATCGAAGACACTCAAGCTGCTGAAATTGCACCTGACCGCGTCCCAATCAAAGGGCGACGCCGTCCCTTTATACGAATTAAAATCTCTGACGGCTCAGTAGAATTTTTGCTAAAATACACCTGACGGCGTCAGGCTTTGAAGAGGAAGGGCGTCACGAAGACTTTTCATCTCAGACGCCCTAGATCCAGAATCAGACGACGTCCCTACTGAAGCCCGACGGCGTCACAACTACAACGTGACGCCGTCCAAACGATTACTTGGCCAAAACAAAAACCCTAATGACGGCGATCTGACGGCGTCCCACCTATAAGGCGACGTCGTCGCAAGTGTAAAACTATATACAGAAATCGAATTTTCAGAATTTTAGGAGGTAGACTTGTGGGGTAAAAATCTTAAACGTTTGTAGTCCGACTTGGACAGTATCTTAGGGTTCTCAAACCCTATTTTACATCAAGATAAGTGTTTTACTTCATTAAATTCATTATGTATTCCATTGAATATGTGTATGCTTGCTTGTTTAACATGTCCGACTAAATTTCTTGTGTGTTTTCTTAGATCTCTAAAAACTAAGAGAATGATTTAGCCATGTAATACATATTCTACTAATACTAATAAGTGACCAAAACTTAAGAAGCAACAATGTACTTGAGTCTAAGGATGAGTAGACTTGTTGATTTGGTCCAATCTTTCAAGAAGATGATTAAACATGAAATGCAACTCATTTTGTACTTCTTGAACAAGTCCTTGGGTGATTAGACAATTAGAGCAATTATTGTCTTGGTTTGGAACCGAAGGAGATTGGATGTTTTGAGGAGGTTCTACAAATGATGGTGGAGGTACATTGAGTAATGTAGGATGAGGTTCTACTAAGAATGAGGGTGGTGGTAATGGAAATTCCTCCATATGATCAAGTCCTTGGTGGTTCCTTGTTTCCAACGATGGACTAGTTGGTGATGTAGGTGGTTCCCTATTTAACGAGAAGGTTGGTAAATGAGAAGTTCTCGGTGAGTGATCTAATGAATAGAGATTTGGGTGAGATAGAGGCTCGGTGAAGGAGTGTAGTCCATGCTCTAGGAATGAAGTCTTAGGCTTTTTACTAGAACTAGGTACGTTTGGTTTAGAGCTTGATGAAGCCTTTTCTAACCCAAAAGGTCTAATGCTAATTCTTGCGGTTCTCTTGGCAATTGTTGATTGGGTTTGTTGAGGTGAGATTCTAGCATTATGATCTCTTACGGGAGATGATTTGGTGGATGAAATCTCATGAACCATATGACCATTCCTTTTGGATGAACATTTGGTTGAGGAGTTGTTGCTAGGTGCTTTAGTCATAGTGATGGTGAGGATGCAATTGAAGCTTCTAACTACTGATTTTTTTAAGAATGTGGTAAGAGTGATGACTTAACCTCAAGAGTGTTTGGTTTATAAAGAGTGAGTTTGAATTAAGGAATTAAATTCATGACCACTGATGAGTGTCTAAATACTCATCATTTTTGTACAATCTAAACTGCAAAATCATCTGAAAACACTCAAAAATGCATCAAAATGATGAAAATATCACAAATCAGTGTTTTATGTGTTTTAAATGCAAAAATATCAAAATCAGATGAAAAACGTATCAAATTTGCAAAAATGGCGGTTTTAGTCCCCCAAGTTTCAAAACTTGTCAAAATTAGTCCCTATGCATTTATTTTGAAAGGAAAAGCCAACCCAAGGTTTTGAAAGTCAATTTCACAAAATATTACACTTGGGTTACAAGTTTTTCAAAATTACATGTTTAGTCCCTGAAAATCTAAAAATGGCAAAATAGATCCCTGGGAATTTTGAAAAATCAAAAAAAAAAAATGAAAAAATTGGTTCTTGGTTTATTAATGATTGGCAATATTGGTCCTTGAAAGCACTTTGGGAAATACACTACTTCAGCCCCTCAACTTTGGAGGATTTGCAAAATTGGTCCTTGTTTGCTAATATACCAAACCGGACCCTTATTATTATCAAGCCCTAATCCAATCCAAAGCCCAACACCCTTTAACTCCTACCCGGTCCACCAATCCAACCCGTTTACCTTATTAATATACCCGGTCAACCCATTTGGTCAAACAAAGCACCCTTGGCGCGTTTTTCTTCTCCTTCACCGAACCTCTGCAACACTCAACACCACCCATGCCCCCTCCTCACCTTCACCTTCCCTTGTCCCCTCCACCTCCACTAACACCAAAAATCTTTAATTAACTCAAACCCACTCCATTTATTGATCAAACCTGCTCAAAGACATTTTTGGCGCCAAAATCCACTTGGACGGATAAGATGAGTTGGTTGATTTCAAGGGCTCAGATTGAAAGAGAGGACTTTTGAGTGATCACCAAGGGTGCTGAGACTATAAAAGAGGAAGAAAAGCAGAGGAACAACTACTCTTGGGTTAGCCAATTGTCACTAGTGTAATTTAAATTTAAACTTGCTTTCGTAGAGTAAATCTTTAATGTTTTCTTAGTGTAATTGTTATTTTAAACTTTCAATAGTGTAATGGAACCATTTGATTTCAGTTTAATGCAATCTCTTTAAATTTCATGTTCTATCTTAAGTCCTTTTAATTTCAAAGCCCTTTTCATATCTGTTTGATCATAGTTGATTATATGGACTCAGTTAAGCACACTTAGGCTCCTGACAAAGCCAAATGAGCTTTTAGATACATATAAACAGCAATAATCATTTTAAATTAGAAAATCATAAAAAATAGAGAAAATAGAAAATAAATAAAAAAGAGTGTGTTCTTGGGTGATACAGCTTAGAGCATGGTTCATAATGGATTGCCATGGTATTAGTGCCTCAGGGGAGGCTATAGGTATTGGTTTTGATAATTGGTTCCAAAGTCTCAGCTCATATCACCATGTAAGCTATTTTTCTCAATTTTGCATTTCTTAGTTTTAGTCTTTATTCTGTGGTAATTCTCATGTTTATGTGTTTATTTATTGTTATGTAATGTAATTATAGCTTAATATAGGTTGTTTATGTTTTGGTATCGATTGTGCTTGAATATTGTATTTTCACTGTCATAAACTTGATTTTTTGATAATCATAGGCATAAGCTTGTGTGACTACTTGTGTATGCTGAATAAGATCCATTTTGACACTTTGGATTCTCTGGATTGTAAAGATTGGGTTTACACAGTGATTTGCTTTGAATAGTTCAATTTATGTTCATTTAAGGGTTGTTTGGATGTGATGACTGATCTGAGTTATAGGCTATGAAGGGTGTTGTTCTTGTTTTATGTAGACTCAACATGGTCTTAGTAACTCATTGATAGTTTCAGTTAAGTGGTATAGCATGATAAAGGTCAAAATTGACACTTTGATCCTCTATTATGAGTATTGTGAGATTGTCATGTCTAATAACCTTGCATACCTGTTTACAAGTTGTTAATCTTTCATAATTTCATGTCATTTATGTTTAATATTCCATATTTAGTCAGTAGGATTAGTTATAATTTCATATTAGTCAAAGTTTGATGTTCTTGTAAAAGTCAAATTTTCATTTAAGTCGTTTTTGAATTAACTTAGTAATTTTATTGTGCTTTTGTTATTTAATTTCATATTCTGTACTTTTAGTATGTTTTAGATGTGTTGCTAATCTAGCTTATTGTATTTTTGTTACTTTCTATATGTCATGTTTAAGTGCTTATTTTTTAGCATTTTTGTGCCTAGTTTTGCCCTGTGCACAGGTTTAGGTGTCAAGTTAATGAGCTTGTATAAGCTTCATTACTTGGTTCTAGCTTATGTATTTGGCTTATTTGTGTAGCCTTTGTGGCCAAGTTGTTATGTTTATGCTTATTTCTCTCTCTTTAGCTTATCTACATAGCTTGATCATTCCCTTTATTTTGTCCCATCTTACTCCTTCCACTGAAGCAAACAGTGGAGGTGGAGTTGTTTTTCCAAGACCATGGAAAGTTCCCCACTAAGCTTGAGCTTGTGATTTTTAGTTTCTTGAGAGGCTATCCAGTCATACTCAATGTCCCAGTGTTGGTTGAGCTCTCATGAGCTTATTTGATAAGTATATAGGAGTTGTTGTTTGCCCACTCACAACAGTTCAATTCTATTGAGCTTACACCATTTCCTTCAGCTCCTTTTAAGCTTATTTGTGGTCATAAGCTTGTGTGGTTTAGTTTTTTGTGAAGCTTATCCACTCAACTTCATGATCCTGTGCTTAAATTCCTTGTTGCAGCCCATTAATTAGGGCTGCAATAAGCTTTTTGGTTGTCCCATTTTACTCAGCATTCACTGAGAAAGCAGTGAAATGATGCCATTTTCATAAGCTTCTTAAAAGCTCATTTGCAAACTAGACAGGTTGAATCTTGGCTTTTTGGAATCTTCACCAGCCCATCTTGCTACTTCAATTTTAATTTTGGCTTATTTAGCTTATAATCTCAGCTTAAATTGGCATTCAATAAGTAGGCAGGGGTGTTTGGATATCAGTGCACTGGATTTGCTTATTAGCTTATAACAAGCTTATGAATGATTGTCAGTGTACAAGCTAGTATATTCTTATATATTACTTGTACAAATATATTTTTCCTTTTTATTTTTAGTATGGAGCTTATTACAGGCTTTAGAGGCCTCAATTCCATCCAAGTTTAGCCCAAAAAGGCTAAACTGACTAAACCATAAGCTCATGCTTATAAGCACTTCTCAGTGCTTATTTTTGTTCATATACACCTATTATACTTGTACATAATACCTTTTGCTTTTTCATTCCTCTGTATAGCTTATTTCAAGCTTATTTATAGCTTGAGCTCCAACAGTCAAGCCAAAAGCTTAACTGTTGGACTCATAAGTTCATAATTTGCTTATTTTTATGTTTGCACAGTTTTATTTTCATCAATTATGTATAATATCAGTATTTAGTTAGTTTCATAAAAAGAAAAACCTAAAAAGCTCCTTTTTAAGCTGAGTGATAGCTTTTCCTTAAAAGCTTATTTGCTTATCAGCTTATTTTTGTTAAGTACATATAGTTTTTATATTTTTCCTAGCTTCTTTTATTTATTTTAGAATTTTGTAAAAAGTTTCAGATTTTTCTTTAATCATTTATTATTTTTAATAAATCTATAATAGTTTTTAGTAATTAATAATAGTAAATAATTAATAATAAATAGAATAATTATGTATAAAATACATTTTCAGTTTCTTAAATTATTTTATGATATTTTAGATTTTTCAGATTCTTTATTTCATTTATTTAAGTTAATTTTAGATTTTCTTATTATTCTCGGGTCGGTAGCCGGGCTCCGGGACATTACTACCACGGCGACTATCGACCCGAGCATTATTAAATACATTTAATTCATTTTTAATTTATATTAATTAATTTAATAGTGTAAAATTTTATTTTAATTTTCTAATAATTTTCTTATCTTTTTAGAATTATAAAAATATAATTTTCACATTTGTGGGAGTTGTATTGGACTGAATTCACGTTTTTATTTTGTACGTTTACATAAAATTTAGTAAACGTAAGTTTTTAGATTTTAATCGTTAAACAATTGTAAATATAGAATTAAAATGACTTCAAAATTTTTATAGGTTTTAATTTCTTTAGTATAATCAATTATTTTCCCTTTCCTGTTTTATTTTGTTTCATTTATGTAATTATTACATACATGTATTTCATTTCAGATTTTTAGTTTTCTTAACTTTCATATAAATTTGTAAATTATAGTTGAATATTTTAATTTTATTTAATTTGCATTTAAGTCGCTAAGACATGCAAATCCCTACTGTAGTTATAATTGTTTTGTTTTTATACGTTTACGTTTTAGTTAAACGTACGTTTGTATATCTTTTACATTTTTAGGTTTCTGATTGCACGTTTTTAACGACATAGCTGTGACAGAGCTATCACTATTCACATTCCTAGTGTTAGTCAATCAGATTCCTGTTTTTGTACATTCTATATCATTTCAGCACACACAGTCGTTGTATTACAGTTTACACACCTCGTTGGGACATAACGACCCGAGGAAACACTATACCCCTCTGATCTTCATTGCATTTTTGTTTTAAGCAGTTTTAAGTCTATTACGGTTAGCCATTCACAAGTGGCTAGCTTGTGTGATTAGACTTGACTGGTTTAGCACAGATCAACCACTAAGAGAATTAGGCATGCAACAAGGTCCACTAATGTAACACCCCCAAAAATTGGGTTTTAGCGGAAGCATACAAGTATTGGGTGCTACTAATTGGTATCACAACACAAGTATAGAATAACGGGTTTTTCTTAAGAAAACTCATTTATTCAGTATAAAACAAAGTTTACAATAAAATTTGATGAGAAAAACAGGCCCATAATAAATAAGCGGTCCCCAAGTACAAATATCAGAGTCGTCTATGACCATGCCATGCCATTGCCCAAACGCCTCCAAAGTAAACTATTGCATCAATACCTAAAAATACATGCTAAAAGTGTCAACACATGGTTGGTGAGTTCATAGGTTTGCATAAAAGTATAGCGGGTTCAAAAGAGCCTTTCGATCATTTTGGCGCCCACAATGTCGCAAAAACAAAGTTTACCTTTAAGCAAAATAGTAAGGTGGACCACAAGGCTTTCAAGTACAAATCTATTCTCAATAACAAGTCAAATTCTACCAAGGCATACCCTGCCTAAATTACAGTATCAAAACATTTATCCTCAAAAATAGCTCATAAACAACCACTTGGACCATATCAAAAATCAAACACTACAACGAATATAGTGTCACACAAACTTACCTATTACGCATGCTAAGTCATGAAACCAACGCTAGCAAGCACACAAACAATCGATATGTTATACGTCCCCTACATGAGCCATGTAGGTCAGACGGGGTGGCCATTCCCAATACATCTATTCATAACACTCACACCATCCTGAGCCAGGATGTAACAATTCATAACAACGCTTGGGTTTCTAACCTTAACCTAGCACGTAATAGCTTACAAAAATATTTCCAGGTCCAACTAAAACAGTTTCCAAGAACTTGTGTCCACTTAAAAACATATTCAAGCCAAATCATGCATTTCATTAAAACAAGTAACAATCGGTTATTCAAATCAATCAAACAATTCATTTAGTAAAAACGAGCATGTATTCTCCCCCAAAACAGTTTAAAAGCAAGTAAAAGTAGGGGCCATGAACTCACCTCAAATCGAAGCAACGCAAGAATCACAGCTGGCATCAGTGAGCAAAGCACAACAGTCTCACAAGAAAAGCACGATGATATCCAAAGAGTACAAGCACAACAGTACTACATCGGCACAACCTAATAGGAATTTGCTATCTCAGAATGCGACTAGCAAAGCATGATAATTTCTGAAAGACAACGTGTCTTAGTTTTCGTGGAATACTCGTATAAAAGATTTTCAAAAAGCTATTATCAAAATCTCAAAAGTTTAGTTTTAACGTTTCATGTGGTGGTAAGAAAACATAGACTCAACATATAACTCACGCCAAGGACTCAAATTGCAACTCACACTAAAAGTAAAATATGCATCCAAATGTATCTTACAGAAAACGTAACTCACACCAAGACATAATATATATCCCAATATATTATGAGGAATAGTCAAGAAGCATTGACCAAGACTCACGTCGAGAAGGCGATGACAAGAAAGTTTTCGAGATAATGACGACACATAATTATTTCAAGAAAATAAGCTAATTGGTAAGGTTTGGCATCTATCCCATAATCCCAAATGGTTTATAAAACTATTTTAGTTTTATAAGAAAACACAACATGTTCACCAGTTTATAATCTTATAAGTTTGGAAAGGTTTTATAAATTTTGGCAGGACACGTCCGATTATATCACGTTCCCAAGTCATCGTGACTTTAAATAAACCAAGTTTGAAATTACAATATTTATCATACCTATTTAGTGACAAGAAAAAGCTTCGTCACAAATATTTGGTCATTATTCCAATATTAATGACGAAATAAAGTTTGTCACTATAAAATGTATGTTTGTGACGAGAAAGTTATACTTAATGACCAATGTATTCATCTAACATTCAGCCCTAATTTACATCTAACATTCAAAACCTAAAAAAGTTGAGAGTCTACCTACGAAGTCTACGGAGAGGTGGAGTGAAGAGGAGATTCAACACGAGAAGTCGACGGAGCGGTGGAGTGAGACGCCGTGAGTTTCCGACGAAGCGAGGTCGACCGACTATGGTGGATACGACGGGATGGAGCGATGAGGTGCTGTATGGTAGGTGCACGGGCGGGACGACGCCGTTGCGCAGCGGCGATGGCGCGCCGGAGACGTTGAACGGTGAGTGGTTCACGCTTTTTGTGTATTGAGAAATTCATTTACGTAAATGATGGAAGGAAAACAAAAGTAGAATCTATTATTTAATACTTATTTGAATTTGTTGTTTAAAATTGGGTAAAAGCCATACAATAACAACCTACTTTCTCTAATTTGCCTATTTGAAACACTTAATTTTTTATTACCTTACTTCATCAACGTACTTTTAATTTTGATCTGACTTCACCCATATGACTAATATAAACTTGCATCGTTAGTCCTTTATACTAACGGCCGTTAGCAAATAACTTAAAATATGGTTTTCTTACGTTTTCGTCGGTTTTTACCCGTTTTCGTCCGTTTTTGCATGATTTCGTCCGTTTTTGCACGTTTTTGCCCGTTTTTACACGTTTTCATCCGTTTTTTGCACGTTTTCGTCCTATTTTACACATTTTCATCCGTTTTTGCATGCTTTCGTCCTTTTTACACGTTTTCGTCTATTTTTTCATGTTTTTCTTCATTTTCGCACGTTTTAATATGTTTTAAAACGTTTTTGTTCGTTTTTACACGTTTTAGTCCGCATTTGCACGTTTTCGTTCATTTTTAAACATTTTCGTCTATTTTTACATACTTTCTTTGTTTTTACACGCATGAAAACCGTTTTCACACGTTTTCATCCATTTTTATTGTTAGGAATTAGAATCTTCCATAGTGAAGAGTCGGCCACCCCAACTATTATCTAGCATAAGTTAGCTCGTAGATTTGTCATTAGTCACGTTATTTAGGAGTTTATTAGTTAGTTTGTAGCACAATATAGTTTAGTACAACACCGTGGAGGAAGGTCGGGTCTTTACCCACTGTATCCCTGATCCACAGGCCGTCAGGAGGTCGTTTAGTTTGTAACCTATAAATACCCTCTACCTTGCAAGGTAGAGGGTTGGATGTTCTTTTGGTAATCTAATATTCAACAAGTTTCTCTTACTAGAATATCCCACTTTCTCTCTCTCTAAAATCATCTATATGCTCATTGTGTTAATGTTATGATATGTAAGTGAAATCCAATATTCTACAATTGGTATCAAGAGCCATGGTTAGATCATATCTTGCACATCTTTGGATTTCTAGTGGCTTTTAGGTGGTTTTTGAGTTTGAAAAAGTTTAGTGGTTTGTGCATCATTTGGTTGATTTCTTGTGTTAAAGTTTGGATTTTGTTAGTACTTTTATGTTTAGAATCATCACAAGTGTTTAGGGTTTCATTTGGTAAGCTTGAATCATCTTGGTTGGGTTGTTTTTGGATTGAAAAGTGATGTTTATGTGGTTTTTTCTTGCTAGCGACTTGACATACGGACTTCATTCTTCGTAGCGACTTGCTTTGCAATTTTGTAGCGAGTTACAGTTTTGGAGCTAGCGACTTAGACCTAGCGACTAACAGTACAAGTAGTGGACTTTCCACTACGGGTAGCGACTTGGTGATAGCGACTTGGTCTGTAGCGAGTTGCTCTTTAGCGACTTGAATCTTTAGCGACTTGATTAGCGAATTGCTGCCAAAATTTTGCTAGCGACTTAAGGCTCAGCGAGTTACTACTTAGCGACTTGCAATTGTTTAGCGACTTGGTGGTATAGCGAATTAGGTGTTGGCGACTTGGTGTTAGCGACTAGAGGATTAGCGACTTGTACTTAGCGACTTGGATGTTGATTTAGCGACTTGGGATTATTGCTATTTAGTTGCTAGCGAGTTGGTTCAAAATCTCTAGCGACTTGGGGAGTAATTCAAAATAACACAATGTCAGTCATCACTGATCCTTTAATCACCAAAGTACTTGCTCTCTATGACACAGCACAGAATAGTGAAACATAATGCTTACCTGAATGCCATACATTTAATGATTCAGCATCGATTAATCAGAACAACTCAAATAAGACACTCTTAATGCTTGCAAATGATGCTAAGAATATGGAATGCACCAGTGAGCCCTTTCAACATCTCAGTCAGCTTCTCAAACTACTCTTATCTACAACCATGGATCGAACAAGTTGTGCCATCCTTCGTCAGGATTTTCCCACTTTGACAAGAACTGTCTTACTTAACTTAGAACGACTGAGGATTCAAATTACCAAAGAAAAGTTCTCAACTGATGAGTCTCATACCGCTCTTCAAACTATCTTCAATCAATTTCAGCCACTTATCCGAGAAGAATACTCCTCAGATTTTAATGATATCATGACTGGAATATCATTCAAGAAACACACGGGAATGGAAATTCATGAGTTCAGAAACTCATTTATTCAACTTATGAGTAACATGGAAACATACATCAAGGAAGCTGCAAAAGAGAATAACAAGCTGAATGAATTGAATGAGTGCCAAGAGACACCATGGAGCAATTGTGACATGTCATGCAACATTCCAGTCGAACCAGCAAATGACATTGATTGCAGAATCTCAGTTGTAATGAAAAAGGATGAAGAGAACAGCACTGATCTCAAACCCTCAGAGTCAGAAAAGGTATCAATCGATAAGGTACACTTAACTGATCGCATAAATTCTCGTGAAAAGGTACCTGACTCTTACTCTGAACATAACATCGTGGAATCAATCTTTGTTTTACCTGAATCTAATGCAAATAACATGATTGAAAAAAGGGTATATGATGAGCTTTCAAACAAATTTTCAATTCTTGAAAAACATTGTATCTCATTGCAAATTGAAATACAACAAAAGGATGAAATGTTTTATGCAAAAAAACCATGTACCAATCAGGAACTTCCAGAATTTCGAGAATTTTTTGAAATTAATCAGTTAAAATCCCAGATTCAGGACAAAGATTCGACCATTGGCAATCTGAAATTACTTCTTTCAGAAGTCCAGAAATATGACTGTCATGAGATGAGTGATACACTAGAATCTAGAAATTCAGAACTTGCTCTTTGTGTGTCCAACCTACTAAAAGAAAATGAGCATTTAAGAATGAACCTTGAGGAAACAAATTCTAAGTTATTCAATCAATCTAACCTCTTGATGAAAGACATTGATGACCTCAAAGCCCAAATTCAGGATAAGAGCTTCAATATTGTTGCCCTAAAAAATGAGCTTAGGAAGTCTATTGGAAATAGGATGAACACTAAGTTTGCAAAACCTTCAACTTTAGGAAAGTCAACGGTTCAGAACCTCTCGAAACGAACAGTTATTAAACAACCTAATGCCTTTAGGTCTGAAAGAGTTAAACCATCGAAATCTAAGCTTTCCTCTCAAGTTGATAATATATCTATTTTGCCAAAACCAGTCACTTCATTGCCTAGTTCCGATATGATGAATCCCAAACCTCAGACTTTTGTTCAATACTCTCAGATCAGAAATGCAATAAGTACTACTAGCTCTCATACAAAACAGCATTTAACTGATCAATCCCCTAAGAAATACTCTAATCACAAAAGAACAAATAGTCAAAACAAGGCTGTGCACTCATTTAGTTTAACTAACAGTGGTTTCAAATGGATTCCTACTGGTAGATTTTTTAAGTTTACAGGACGTAAACGAACTTACATTCCTAGATCATGCCTCAAGTGGATTCCCACAGGAAAACTCTTCAAGAATGTAGAACCTAATAGGATCCCCATTAATGATACGTCTGTGTTATACTGCGATGCATCCAAATATGAGATTAAACAGGCCACTAACCCATCTATGTGTAATTCTACATGTGCTTCCAGTACAATGTGCTCTCAGTCTGTTTCAGGTACAATGCTCAACTCAATCAGGAACTTCTTGACTTGGTTCCCTTCAGAAATGAACATAGCTCATTCAGGAGCTATAGCTTGCCAGAGCTGATGTACTTCTTACTTTGACTCCTATTCATCTTGAATCAGGACTCGCTCTTTTATATCTGTGTATAAATCAAGTTTAAAAAAAAAAATCAATTTTATATATGTCATTCTTTTAAATTCACAATTTTATCATTTTCCTCAATCTAATAAAGAATACATTCCTTGTTATCGATAACATCTACGGTCCTAGAAATGTCATTCAATAATGGCACGGGATCATAGATGAAGTTCGAACAAATGATATATTCGTGTTTTATAACGGGATTGGTTAATATCAATCAATGGTCTTTGATGACATTGATTGAGGGGGAGATTTTGTATTAAGTTTTATATGCCATTGGCTTCTGTGCTGGTTATGATGTTTGCTCATTTGTAAGTTGTGGTTGTGTCTTGCTTGTGTGACTAACTGGTTATGCTTTTGTAACTATCTGGTTATGGTGTTTCTCTCAGTTATAGGTTGTGGTCGTATCTTGCTCATGTGATTATCCTTGTGTACCCATGTATTGAGTGCCTTGCATTAAATGCTTATTTGATTAAATGTTTATTTGATTCATGGTTATCATTGTCATTATCTATGCTAGAGTCTTAGTCAAAAATCCTTGTTTGCAACTTACCACTCTTGCCTCTAAACCACAGCGATCGAATGTGTCAAATAGCCAAAATAGTTTTACACTAGCGACTTACCATACTTCGTTTTAAAACCACAGGGACCGAATGTGTCAAATTGCCAAAGATCCTTAATATACCCCTAGCGACTTACCATATTTTTTCAAATTAGTTTTTTTTCTCTTCTCTCATTTTTTTTTCTCTCGTCAAGTTAATTTGTTCTTTCTAGCGACTTAAAGTGGTACGTCTTGATTTTTCTCCTTATGTGTTCTCTCTTATGCGTTTGTGTCTAGTTTCTAACTTGTCTTTTTAAACCAGATCCCCTCGAGCTCGTGATTTGTGACTGTTTGATTCCCACCTAGGTTCGATTTATCATGAAATCGTGTGTTGTTGTTATTATGATGTTGAAAGTGTACAAATTGTTTGGTATATCTCATCTTGATTGCTCGTTAATTTGTTTTCATGAACTGGTGGTGAATGATTAGTGGTTTGGGTCGTCTGGTTTTAGTAGTGTTCTTGATGGCGACTTAACGTTGTTCTTGGTAGCGACTTAGCTTGAATGTTCATCGTGGCGAGTTAGCACTCAACTTAGTGACTAAGTGGCTGTGGCGAATTAGTTTATTATATTGTGGCGACTTGGGTAGCGACTTAGTTGTCAGCGACTTGTCTTTACAAGTTAGCGAATTAGTAACATTAGCGACTTAGTTAACAAATTTGTAGCGACTTGGTTTTGTTACTGTTCATGGCGACTTGTCTTTACAAGTTAGCGAATTAGTAACATTAGCGACTTAGTTAACAGATTTGTAGCGACTTGGTTTTGTTACTGTTCATGGCGGCTTGTCCTTACAAGTTAGCGAATTAGCATATATAGCGACTTAAAGAGCTAAAATATTAGCGACTTGTCTGTGGTACTAGTGATGGCGACTTGTCTTTACAAGTTAGCAACATTGTTCACTTTCATGTTGCGAATTAGTCCTTTTTTAACTGCTTGTCTATCTATAACTTTAGACATGTTTGGTGGATTTTTCAAGGTCTAGGGTTATTAAAATGTTTAAAGATTAATTGTTAAAGTTGATCTCATTCTCACAATACTTAGGATCTCCTGATTCAACTTGTTGAGTCAACATACTCTATGTAATATGCTATGACATTTCTGTTTAGGCAAACGGTACTTGGTTTCTCTCACGACAACCAAATGTTACTTTTTGCCTCATGCATATTTGTTATATCACTTCTACATTTGTATCTTGGCTTATGACATGATCCCTTTGCAATGCACTCTTTTACCTTTTAATCCCTTGTCAACTCGTCGAGTGATAATTTATCTAAAGGACTCTACTTCATTGAAATATATCACTTATGCCACTCAATCATTCTCTATATGTGTTTTGGGGACTCCTTCTGAGTTACTAGTACTATGTGTCTATGTCATAAGGGTGCTCTCAATGTTGTCTCACTTATCATTTATTATCTAACTCGTTCCCAATCATTACTGTTGATTGTATGCTTACTCAGATCATCAATGGCAAGTTCAAACCCTGAAAAGAGCGTTACCCCGTCGGCATCATCCAAAGTTCTCTCAGACGATGAAATCCTTCCCAGGAGTCAATGGGCTGATATTGGAAAAAGTAACTGTTATGTGGACCTACAAAAGCTACAACAAAATCCAATACTCAAAGTGTCTATTGACATCCTCAAGAACACAAACTTCTTTGGTGCTATTACCAAGCAATGCTCGATTCCCACCATTTACATTCAACAATTCTGGAACACCATTCAATGGGACAAAATCACAGCTCGATACTCTTGCAAACTGGATGACAGGGAGTTCACGATTGATTCTGCTATTCTGAGCAAGGCTCTTGGAATCACCCCATGTAACCCTAACCTTCGTTCTGAATCTCCACCTGGTGCTGACGATCTGATTGTCTTTCTAATTGGGTTGGGTTATCAGAACAGCATTTTAAGGGCATCCGACATCATCACTGGACACATGTATCAACCCTGGAGAGCTATTACAACTATTCTCAACTTGTGCTTATCTGGCAAAACATCAGGATTCGATAAAGTGAGAATTCCCATCTTGCAAATTCTATGGGGCATTGTCAATAGGGTTGATGTGAATGTCTCGGATCGTATCTGGGAAGAATTTTCCTTATCAATGAACACATTCATATCTGATAGAACAAATTTTCAGAACAAAGCTCAAGGCCGAAAGAAACAGAACAAGCTTGTGATTCCCAGCATCCGATTTTCAAAACTTGTTATCCAGTTCTTGCAACAAAATCACAACTTCAATCCTAGGAATGAATCAACTCTACATAAAGCAGAAGATGAATTTGTTTTAGGAAACCTGAAATATGTTCCTAGAGGTATGGATAATGAAATATTTGGATTGCCAATTCCTGATATCCTACTCACTGAAGATATCAAGAAGAAGGACTACTTCAAACAATACAAGAAAAGAGCTACCAGTTCCTCTGCTAATGTCACACCCTCTCCTCCACAACCCAAGGCTCCCAAGTCCACTTCTGCCTCACAAATATCCTATGCCTCTCTTCCTAAAAAGAGAATTGAAAGGTCACAACATTCAGACACCGCATCCAAGAAGCAGAAAGTAAAAAGGAAGAAAGTGGAAAAGGAAATTGGTGAAAATACTGAGGTATCAAAGAATATTACAAGGTTAACTGATGAAGATGATGTAGATCTACAACTTGGAATTCAGCAAAGCCTAGAAAATCTAAATGTGAAAGCTCCAGTAGGTGGAGTTGTGTTAAGAGAACCTGATCATCTGCCATGACAAACAACCCCAATAACACAAGACAAAGGAAAAGGGGTTGCTAGTGTTGAAACTGAACAAGCCGCTCACATGCTTTTAACGATCTCATCGTCTCCATCAAGCACCACCAATCAATACGAGCTGAAGAGAAGAACATAATCATCTCCTGCTAAAGAACAATCTGGAGTGGACAAAGTGCCTGAAACGTCTAAAGAAAACCTTACACCTAGTGAGACTCAATCTGGCCAGAATGTTGACGCTCTGTTGCAGAAAGGCTCGCAGGAGAATCTTGAGACAAGATCTGATGAGACCTTGCAGATGGATGAACCAAATCTGTCTACCAACTCTCTATCTTCACTCAAGGACTTCGATACTGATTTCACTTTCGGAGATCAATACATAAATGACAAACCCTTAGATACTGCACAATCCATGGTTACGGTCAACATTCAGCAAGATACATCAACAATTTCTCCGATGTCAGCATCTTCACTCACAACTGAACTTCCACCTCCCAAACCTGCTCAATCAACTGTACGAACACCACCTACATCGTCACCAACCCCTGAACCTGTCATTAGTTGCTGATGTGGATGCTCCACCAGCTTCACCACCTCAGATCCTTACCTCAGATCAACTACTGGACAAAGCTGTAAAAAGGATAGAAGCCCTTGAAAGGCAACTTCCTAAATTTGTTGATTCCCTTGTGGATCGTGTCTATAGATTGGAGCACCTCAACTTCAATGAAGGGGTTGCTGCCGCCATTGAAGGGGAAGTCAAGGATGTTGTGGAATGGGCAATGGAGGCCCCACTTCTTAGACGATTCAAGGACCTACCTATCACCGATATGAGAGCAGCTCTGTGTGAAAAGATGTATGAAGCAGAAGAGGACAAGCATGAGGTTCACAAGAAACTCTATGAGGCACTTGAAGAATCCATTAAGTTCGACAATTATGAGCAGTATAAGATTGACATCAAGGAAAAGGATGCTAAAAGGAAAAGGAGAGCTATTGTGTTGGAAACATTGAAGAAAGACCGTAAAGATCCCCCTCCACCTCCACCACCAACGGGGGGCGCTGGAACTTCTGGAGCTGGTGAACCTTCTATGACAACAAACACACCTCCACCACAACCACCATCATCACCGCCAAAACCTTCCAATCAATCAAGTCCTACAAGTAAACAAGGCACTCATAAGAAATCTGCTGCTTGGACGACGGTTGATTCAAGGTTCACATCCACACCCACCTCCTTTCCTGATGCTCAAATGGTTCACGAAGAGTCACATGTCATGACAGAGTCATAATCTGATGAAGATGATGCATCAACTAAGCATATTCCTAAGCCATCAGAAGAAGATTGGTTTGATGATTACCTGGCAGGTAAACGCCACAGCACATCGAGAGTTGCACCATCAAGGGACACAATTCAAAGTTGTATCGTTGAAGATAGACCTCCTTCTCCAGAACCTACATGGTCCATCCCTGAGTCCGACTCAATGATACCCGACAACAATTGGGTATCTACTATCACCAGCAATTATGAAGAACCTGCTGAAGACTCTCTTCTTCACTTTACTGGTGATATGGGAAGCTTCATTAAATGGTTTTGTAAACAGAAGAGTATCTCATCCTTAACTCCAAGAGATCTTGAAGGACCTGCTTATGAAATTGTTAAGGTCTTCCATTCAGATGCCAATCAACTTCAATACCAAATGGAAGAATGCCATAAGATGCTCAATGACCAAGTCAGTGAGCAAATTAGCCGCTTCAATGTTCACAAATCTCTTCCTCTTGGTGGTGAACCTGGTCAGATGACCATTCAAGCTGAATTCTTCTTCAACCATGACTTGGACTATCTTTGTGGTCACTCTGCTGAAAGAAGACCTGCACTATCAATATCCAAGATGAAAGCTGCAACATACTCTGATCAGGGGCTTGAACAGATGGTTCCTGATCGTTTATGGGTCAATGAAGAACTTAAATATGACATTGCCGCATCATATGGTATTTCACACTGGTGGTACAAAAAGAAGAACTTCTATATTGAAAGACATGGTGCTGACAAAAGACGCAAGAATGTTAGATCCGAGCTCCGTATCTTAAGTGTGGTTCGTGTAGAGATCTTCCCGATATATGGATATGAGTATTTGATGAAGATTGTCCTTAAGAGATCAGATTTGAAAGAATATACTATTGAAGAAAACGACTTCAAACATCTTCTGCCGAATGATTTCGAAGATCTCTACCTTCTAAATATTCAAGGACACCTTGAGCATTTGCCTGTCCGTGAGAAAAAAGCCCTATCTGCTGCTGTTACTCTTTGGATTCGAGGCTTAGTCATTCGAAAACGAGTTGAGGACTTCCAACTCGGCATGGAAAGCTACCAAACCAGGATAAACCATACATGTCCTCAATGGAGTGCCACAGGGCATGAATTTCATCATGAATACAAAGTCCTCGACACCCCGAGAGCCATCATCTTTACTGACAGATTTGGGACTCGCATGCTTATGAGACTATGTGAGCTCTACAAGTTTAGTGACGGTACGCTCAAATTGGTCGAAGAAGAACTTGACACCAGAATCAAAGAAGTCAAAATTGATATGAAATCTTGGGTTAAGACTACTTTTTGGACTGATGATGACTTGAAGAGGTGTGAACATTTCATTGCTGCAATCAGACGAAGACTCAAAACACGAAGGATCTTCCGCAGCCTTGAAAGTTTTGTTGGTGGAAGGCTTCGGGATGGTCACTACAAACTCCTTCAGAGAACGGAATAATGACATCTTTGGGACTCCATCTCTTATGTATTAAATCTGTGTATTATGTGGTGTACTAACTTTGAACTACTGTAATGCATGTAATAGCGATAGGTTTTGTACTGTGGATTCCTCTTATGTCAAAAAGGGGGAACTTCAGTGGTGTCTTCTTCTTTTCATATAAAACCGGACACATTTTTTCTCCAACAAATGTTTTTTTTTTCTCATACATATTTAAATCACTTGAGATCCAAAATCTCAAAGGATTTGAAATTTTTGATCGGGGGAGAAAATGTGATATAAATATAAAAGATGATTAAAAGATGACCAGGATTTGTGCATACTGCTCTCTAATATGTGCTAAACAATTTTCGAATCTCGAAGCATATATTAAGGGGGAGCATTTTTCTTTTAACAAATTCAAGACTTCAGGGTACACAATTTTCCAGTTTTCTAAGGTACCTTGATTGTATGTTAAATGGCTTCTAATCGCTTGGTGATCATGCCTGCACTTCAATATAAAGGGTTCCCTCTAGTATGTGCAAAACTCTTTTCAAACCTAGAAGCACATATTGAGGGGGAGCAAAATCATGAAAACCTCATCCTTCCCCTAAAATGCTCTATCTACATGATTCGATTTGGGAAGTGATGTTGATATCTTTTAGAAAATGGTAATCAAAGAAGTTAATTCTTTCTCTTGCCTCCGTATGCAAAACATTTTCAAATACCTGATGCACATGTTGAGGGGGAGTTCTCGTTCTAAAAATATCAAAAACAATTTCAGGTACAAAATGCTTTGATAATATATCACAAGTATCTGAATTGATTTTCCAATGGTTTTCAATTGAGTCCATATGGCAGGTGAACAATACCAAAAAGACCGACCAACTTTACTTTATGTATTGTGATATAAGGATGATAAGGTTAGGTATTGGTTCCCATGATCTGCCAGAACCGGAGGGATCTACCCAGGGACAATCCACTAGTTAGTGTAGAAGTCCTTAGGTATGATGATAAAAGGAGAAAAATGAGATATGGGAAGAGTGCGGACTAAGACTGAGCTAGTACTGGAATAAACCCAACAAGGTTCTAGCTATGAAGTCTCGGTAAGCACTAAAGGGGTTGAAGAATTAAAAAGAATTGAATGAGAAAAGGGTGAAAACAAATAGCCCTCCATTTATTCAACCTTAGGGCAGAAACCGGGTTCAATTCATATGCTACTGATGGTAACATCGGTATTGAAGACAAGACGTCATGGACCCAGTGACGCACTGCACTTCAACTTTCCAAACCACTCAAGTTCCTCTTAAAAGGACTTGTTTCATTCTCACGGGGAACCGACATTATCTATCGACTTTCTCTTAGAGATTGTTGATATTGAAGAAGGAGACCCTCTCCCTAGTCTCTGGCACAGGATCCAAATATGCACATATTGAGTCTAGAGCCACGAGATCAGCAATAAATCTCATTAGGACACTTTCAATGAAGACTCTCTGTTTCACACAATGTGGAAAGAGAGATTATATCTTGAGTCCTACGCATTATCCTTGTGGTATTGCCAGAACATCTGAGTGATATGCACGCATATTCACAATGAAGATGGAAAACCTTCTGGAGCCAACATCAAACAAGCTCCTGGTAGGTGGCATGTGAGATCTATTCATTAGATCAACCATGTGACAACTGAATAGAAACACTGGGGCGATTCAAGTCTTGAATCAATCCTGGTTCAGGTCATGGATTGACGGATACCTTTGAAAAACCGGTCTTTGTGCTTAACAACTTTTTTCTTTAGTACATCGACCGTGTACTCATTTTTCAAACCAAAAGGTATTTTTATGATTGATAATTGATTTTCAATAAAACCTTCGTTGTATTGCAAAAACAATTTCTATTAAGCAATACACGGTTGTTTTTTTAAATCTCTTTTCATCAATCAGTGGACTTAAAATTCGCTGGTTCACTCACTCCGTGTTGTCTTCTTTGAGATGTTCCGGTTTGAGAACAGCTAGAGCAGCTGCGAAACCCTGTCAAGGAAAATCTTCGGAATTATACCTGATCACAGGCAGTACACGTACTGATCAACGGGGAACCGTGGGCCGTGTACCTCAATTCAACGAAAGTGATCAAAGACACTTTCGTGCGATTTATTGCTAACTGTCGTATGCAGGTACACCCGACGTTTGCAGCTGATCAGAATGAAGCGGTCAATCCATAGCCGCATGCTCACTTAACACATTCATCTCAAAAGAAATCATGATAAGTGCATCAATGACTCTGATATTTTCACTCCATGCTTCTGCTACGCTGCTGCCAATATCATGAATCAACTAAAGCTTTCGCAACTCTGATGAGAAGATATCATGATCCAGAATGTGAGCATGTCGGTCCTAAAGTCACAACATCACATAATACCAACACCACAATGGATGTCTCAGAGAATTTTTCATAGCTAATGATCTCAAAAGATGGCTCATAATTATTATCTCAAGGATCATTAAAGACCTCCACTCTAAAGTACAAATCTATGCGGACTTTGAAGTTGCACTACATATGCACAAAGATTGCAAAGTTGAAGTATTAAATTCTACGAGCTCAAGAACAAAGTCAAGAATAGAATGCTAGGATTTGAAATTTAAAACATGGGGTGACCTCTCTTAGGGGGAGATTGTTAGGAATTAGAATCTTCCATAGTGAAGAGTTGGTCACCCCAACTATTATCTAGCATAAGTTAGCTCGTAGATTTGTCATTAGTCACGTTATTTAGGAGTTTATTAGTTAGTTTGTAGCATAATATAGTTTAGTGCAACACCGTGGAGGAAGGTCGGGTCTTTACCCACTGTATCCCTGATCCACAGGCCGTCAGGAGGTCGTTTAGTTTGTAACCTATAAATACCCTCTACCTTGCAAGGTAGAGGGTTGGATGTTCTTTTGGTAATATAATATTCAACAAGTTTCTCTTACTAGAATATCCCACTTTCTCTCTCTCTAAAATCATCTATATGCTCATTGTGTTAATGTTATGATATGTAAGTGAAATCCAATATTCTACATTTATACGCGTAAAAACGGCTTTTATACATGTAAAAACGAACAAAAATGTGTTAAAATGGTTTCAATACATGCAAAAGCAGACGAAAACGTGTAAAAATAGATGAAAACGAACGAAAACGTGTAAAAATGGTTTTTATACATGTAAAACCGAACGAAAACGTGTAAAAATGGTTTTTATACGTGCAAAAATGGTCGAAAACGTATAAAATAGACGAAAATGTGAAAAAATGGACGAAATGTGCAAAAACGGATGAAAGCGTGAAAAAACAGACGAAAACGTGCAAAACAGACGAAAACGTGGAAAAACAGACGAAATATGCAACAACGGACGAAAACGTGCAAAAACAAACAAAAACGTGTAAACATGGACGAAAACGGGTAAAACGGTTTTTATCGTGCATGAACATGTAAAAACGCATGAAAACATGCAAAAACGGACGAAAACGTGTAACAACAGACGAAAACGTGCAAAAACGAATGAAAACATGTTAAAACAGACGAAAATGTGCAAAACAGACGAAAATGTGTAAAAACGGATGAAAACGTGCAAAAATGGACTAAAACTTGTAAAAACAGCCGAAAACGTTCAAAAACGATAGAAACGTGTAAAAACGGTTTTCATTCGTGCAAAAACGGACGAAAACGTGTAAAATCGGGCGAAAACGTGTAAAAACCGACGAAAACGTAAGAAACCCAAATTTTAAGTTATTTGCTAACGGCCGTTAGTATAAAGGACTAACGATGCAATTTTATTTTAGTCATATGGGTGAAGTCAGATCAAAATTGAAAGTACGTTGGTGAAGTAAGGTAATAAAAAAGTAAGTGTTTCAACTCGAAAAATTAGAGAAAGTAGGTTGTTATTTTATGGCTTTTAGCCTTTAAAATTTTATTAATGTAACTCAAATATTGTCAACTTAGAGCATCTGCAAATGGCAAAATAAGAATAGCTTTTCACTATTAGAACAAGTCATTTGAAAGGCTTTTTTTCCATTGCAAGAAAAGCTTTTTGAAAAGCTTTTTAGAAAGACTTTGTATACTCCAAGTCTTTCTTTAAAGTGATATGTGTTAAATGTGGTATGCATTAATGACATTAAATGCAAAAAGTCATTTGTGTGTTTAACCATTGTCTATACTCTTAAAAAATATGGCTCTCACCAAGTTGTTGGTAAAATAATAGCTTGTAGAAATACTAACTAATTTACTTGTTGTTAAAAATTTTGTAACTTTTTTAACATTTTCTGTGCTAAAATTTGATGCTAAATACATAATTTAGCAACGATTTTTCTATTGTTGTTAATTAATTGTTACTAATGGCACTTTTTCTAGTATGTTTACAGTTTGTTTTATCAAATTTGTTTCTATGATTTTGGTAACAATTTATTTTCATAATAGAGAACCCCCTGAATAAATCATAGAGCATAGTTGATGTGGGGTATGACATTGGAGGTAGCTCAATGTACCTATCAAGAAAATTACCATGAGCCATGTACAGGTCGAGAAGGCTCAAGTGCTTGTTGTTGCACAAGGACCGGCAAACAAGAGATTAAGGTTAATTCACAGATAATAGTATGACTAGCAAGGTTTCGCGCGTTGCGGTGGCGGATACTCTGTGACGATTAACCGGAGAAATAGATCCCGATGAGGCCTGATTCATTAGTTTATATCTGTTTCAACGGGTCCTTCCTGGTTCGTTCTCGGATGGCTATTATTGGCTAGCCGAACCGATGGCGACACCAGTTCCCGGTTAAACGGTGAGTAGTTCACGCTTTTTGTGTTTTGAGAACTTCATTTACGTAAATGATGGGAGGGAAAGAGAAGTAGAATCTATTATTTAATAATTATTTCAAGTTCTTTTATCTAAGGGTTAAGTCATAGATAGGTAACGGATTTACAAAATTTTCTTGAGTTAGATAGCGAACCCATTTTTTTTTAACAATATAGGTATTAAAACCTTTAAATTGTGAACAATATTGGTAATTTTTTAATTAATTGACTAAAACACCCTTGTGTTCATCCTTTTATATTTTTAATATCTGTAACTTTTTGCTTATCACAAACACAAACTCAAACATCTCCTTCGTTCAAGCTAAACATAAACACAAAAATCTCTATATATTTCTGCTTATCAATCGAATCTCCTTCATGCGGTTGTAAATCGAATAACAAGCACCACAACAAATCAAAACCAACCGCAAGATTACGACGGCATCAAGATCCATTAGGGGTCTCAGGTAGGTTTGATGTTTTGTTTTCGCTAATGGACACGGTCTTCATATTGAGAGAAAGAGTTATGCTCTTCACAGATCGGTGATGGATATGGTCACACACTCAAAATCTTTAAAAATCTATAAATATGTAGAGCCAAATCTAAGATCTTGTTTGTTTTTGTTTAGGTTCGAATCTATGATGATTGATTCGTGTTTAAAAGTATATATAACAAATATCAAAATACTAAATGAACGTGAGAGTCGACAAATTGATAAGGATTTAAAACGTACACTTTTAAGGGGTCATTTAAGCCCTTAATTGCCCAGTTTTATATCCGTTACTGCTTAATTTCGTTCCTTTTCACTTTTTAGGTCTCTTGGAAGCAAAATGCTGGAATGATGCATATTTGGACGAAGAGGAGTGAATATATGAAGAAAATGGCTAAGTCAAGATCGAAGACACTCAAGCTGCTGAAATTACACCTGACCGCGTCCCAATCAAAGGGCGACGCCGTCCCTTTATACGAATTAAAATCTCTGACGGCTCAGTAGAATTTTTGCTAAAATACACCTGACGGCGTCAGGCTTTGAAGAGGAAGGGCGTCACGAAGACTTTTCATCTCAGACGCCCTAGATCCAGAATCAGACGACGTCCCTACTGAAGCCTGACGGCGTCACAACTACAACGTGACGCCGTCCAAACGATTACTTGGCCAAGACGAAAACCTAATGACGGTGATCTGACGGCGTCCCGCCTTTAAGGCGACGTCGTCGCAAGTGTAAAATTATATACAAAAATTGAATTTTCAGAATTTTAGGAGGTAAACTTGTGGAGTAAAAACCTTAAACGTTTGTAGTCCGACTTGGACAGTATCTTAGGGTTCTCAAACCCTATTTTACATCAAGATAAGTATTTTACTTAATTAAATTCATTATCTATTCCATTGAATGTGTGTATGCTTGCTTGTTTAACATGTCGGGCTAAATTTCTTGTGTGTTTTCTTAGATCTCTAAAAACTAAGAGAATGATTTAGCCATGTAATACATATTCTACTAATACTAATAAGTGACCAAAACTTAAGAAGCAACAATGTGCTTGAGTCTAAGGATGAGTAGACTTGTTGATTTGGCCCAATCTTTCAAGAAGATGATTAAACATGAAATGCAACTCATTTTGTACTTCTTGAACAAGTCCTTGGGTGATTAGACAATTAGAGCAATTATTGTCTTGGTTAGGAACCGGAGGAGATTGGATGTTTTGAGGAGGTTCTACAAATGATGGTGGAGGTACATTGAGCAATGTAGGATGAGGTTCTACTAAGAATGAGGGTGGGGGTAATGGAAATTCCTTCATATGATCAAGTCCTTGGTGGTTCCTTGTTTCCAACGATGGACTAGTTGGTGATGTAGGTGGTTCCCTATTTAACGAGAAGGTTGGTGAATGAGAAGTTCTCGGTGAGTGCTCTAATGAATAGAGATTTGGGTGAGATAGAGGCTCGGTGAAGGAGTGTAGTCCATGCTCTAGGAATGAAGGCTTAGGCTTTTTACTAGAACTAGGTACGTTTGGTTTAGAGCTTGATGAAGCCTTTTCTAACCCAAAAGGTCTAATGCTAATTCTTGCGGTTCTCTTGGCAATTGTTGATTGGGTTTTTTGAGGTGGGATTCTAGCATTATGATCTCTTACGGGAGATGATTCGGTGGATGAAATCTCATGAACCATATGACCATTCCTTTTGGATGAACCTTTGGTTGAGGAGTTGTTGCTAGGTGCTTTAGTTATAGCGATGGTGTGGATGCAATTGAAGCTTCTAACTACTGATTTTTTTAAGAATGCGGTAAGAGTGATGACTTAACCTCAAGAGTGTTTGGTTTATAAAGAGTGAGTTTGAATTAAGGAATTAAATTCATGACCACTAAGAGATATAGGCATGCACCAAGGTCCACTAATGTAACACCCCCAAAAATCGAGTTTTAGCGGAAGCATACAAGTATTGGGTGCTACTAATTGGTATCACAACACAAGTATAGAATAACGGGTTTTTCTTAAGAAAACTCATTTATTCAGTATAAAACAAAGTTTACAATAAATTTTGATGCGAAAAACAGGCCCATAATAAATAAGCGGTCCCCAAGTACAAATATCAGAGTCGTCTATGACCATGCCATGCCATTGCCCAAACGCCTCCAAAGTAAACTATTGCCTCAATACCTGAAAATACATTCTAAAAGTGTCAACACGAGGTTGGTGAGTTCATAGGTTTGTATAAAAGTATAGCGGGTTCAAAAGAGCCTTTCGATCATTTTGGCGCCCACAATGTCGCAAAAACAAAGTTTACCTTTAAGCAAAATAGTAAGGTGGACCACAAGGCTTTCAAGTACAAATTTATTCTCAATAACAAGTCAAATTCAACCAAGGCATACCCTGCCTAAATTACAGTATCAAAACATTTATCCGCAAAAATAGCTCATAAACAACCACTTGGACCATATCAAAAATCAAACACTACAACGAATATAGTGTCATGCAAACTTATCTATTACGCAGGCTAAGTCATGAAACCAACGCTAGCAAGCACACAAACAATCAATATGTTATACGTCCCCCACATGAGCCATGTAGGTCAGACGGGGTGGCCATTCCCAATAGATCTATTCATAACACTCGCACCATCCTGAGCCAGGATGTAACAATTCATAACAACGCTTGGGTTTCTAACCTTAACCTAGCACGTAATAGCTTACAAAAATATTTTTAGGTCCAATTAAAACAGTTTCCAAGTACTTGTGTCCACTTAAAAAAATATTCAAGCCAAATCATGCATTTCATTAAAACAAGTAACAGTCGGTTATTCAAATCAATCAAACAATTCATTTAGTAAAAACGAGCATGTATTCTCCCCCAAAACTGTTTAAAAGCAAGTAAAAGTAGGGGCCATGAACTCACCTCAAATCGAAGCAATGCAAGAATCACAACTGGCATCAGTGAGCAAAGCACAACAGTCTCACAAGAAAAGCACGACGATATCCAAAGAGTACAAACACAACGGTACTACATCGGCACAACCTGATAGGAATTTGCTATCTTAGAATGCAACTAGCAAAGCATGATAATTTCTGAAAGACAACGTGTCTTAGTTTTCGTGGAATAACCGTATCAAAGATTTTCAAAAAGCTATTATCAAAATCTCAAAAGTTTAGTTTTAACGTCTCATGTGGTGGTAAGAAAACATAGACTCAACATATAACTCACGCCAAGGACTCAAATTGCAACTCACACCAAAAGTAAAATATGCATCCAAATGTATCTCACAGAAAACGTAACTTACACCAAGACATAATATATATCCCAATATATTATGAGAAAGTTTTCGAGATAATGACGACACATAATTATTTCAAGAAAATAAGCTAATTGGTAAGATTCGGCATCTATCCCATAATCCCAAATGGTTTATAAAACTATTTTAGTTTTATAAGAAAACACAACATGTTCACCAGTTTATAATCTTATAAGTTTGGAAAGGTTTCATAAATTTTGGCAGGACACGTCCGATTATATCACGTTCCCAAGTCATCGTGACTTTAAATAAACCAAGTTTGAAATTACAATATTTATCATACCTATTTAGTGACAAGAAAAAGCTTCGTCACAAATATTTGGTCATTATTCCAATATTAATGACGAAATAAACTTTGTCACTATAAAATGTATGTTTGTGACGAGAAAGTTATACTTAGTGACCAAAGTATTCATCATTGAGTTGATAAATGTCAATGACCAAAATATTCGTCATTGAGTTTAGTATTGTTACTTTGGTATTGAAAAGTTATGTGACAAAACTATTCGTCACTTGTTACATTTAAAGTCAACCGGTCAACGAAGAAAAAAATAAAACACGCGAATCTAATAAATTTGACCCGACCCTATATATTTATTTTGAGGGTTTTGTCCAAGTGTTCAACGCTGTAACCAACATCTTCAATTCTCTCCTCAATCTTCAGTTCGACCCGCATCACTCAACATCTTCATAATTGGATCTTATCTTCAGTTCTTCTCTCAACAATCATTCTTCTCCATTCCGCCATGGCGAATATCAACTGAATCTCATCTTTCACTATTTTGCCCTAATTCTTTTGGAGGTTATCTCTTATCTCTAATCCCTAATTATTGCGAACTAAATTTATTTAATTTTGATTATATGAACCGGTCAACGATTGAACTAAATTACTCATTCGAAATTGTTATAAATTCGTTCAATAAATTGTATATGATCATGTTTAATTTGCTTATTCGAGTGCTGATTTTATTGCTTATTTGATTAAGGTGAGTTAGCAAGCCGGATTTTAGGTTATATATGACTAATTTGATTATGACCTAATTTCTATGAGTTTTAGTCAACCTTAATTCCGTTCTTAGAAATCTTATGGCCGAGGACAATGCCCTATTTGACCATGAAATGACATTTCTCCCAATTTAGAAAAAGATTAATGTTTTCACAACGTTCAAGCATCTTGTCCAAATGGGAGAGGCATGTTTGAAAAGAGTCCCCAAAGACCGAGAAATCATCCATAAAGACCTCCATAGTCTTTTCGATCATATCGTGGAAAATGGCCATCATATACCTTTGGAACGTACCGGGAGCATTAAATAAGCCAAAAGGCATGCGCCGGTAAGCAAACTTTCCATAAGGATACGTGAAGTTGGTATTTTCTTAGTCTTGAGGATCTATGGGTATTTGAAAGTAACCCGAGAAACCATCGATAAAACAATAGTATCCGTTTCCAGCTAATCTCTCGAGCATTTGGTCCATGAAGGGTAAGGGAAAGTGGTCTTTACGGGTGGCTTCATTTAAATTTCGGTATTCAATGCAAACACGCCATCCCGTAACCAATCGAGTAGGAATCAAATCATTTTTATCGTTTTCAACAACGGTTATGCCACCCTTTTTGGGCACGCAATGAACGAGGCTCACCCAAGGACTATCCGAGATAGGATAAATCAATCCGGCATCAAGAAGTTTTAGGACTTCCGCTTTGATAACCTCATGGATTTTAGGATTCACCCTTCTCTGGTGTTGAACTGCCAGTTTGAAGTCATCTTCTTTTAGAATCTTGTGTGTACAAAATTTTGGGTCAATACCTTTAATGTCAGAAAGTTTCCAAGCGATGGCTCGCTTGTGTAACTTTAGAACCTTTATGAGGGCGGTTTTCTCATCATCATTTATATCTTTAGCAATTATGATGGGTAATTTATCGTCACCCTCCAAAAATGCATACTCAAGATGAGGTGGTAAGTCCTTATGTTCGACCTCCGGAGGATTATTAGAATTTTCAATGCTTTTGATTTCCTCAATATGAAGTTTTTGAGGAGGGAGTGATGATGGATCATCATTGAGAAACTTCTCAAGGAGAAGAATGTCTCCCTCAATGTCGATGTTGGCGTGATCAATATCCCGTGAAATTAATTCACTCGATAAGTAAGCTTCAATCTCTTCCAAGATAAAGTCTCCTCCCTCAAACGGAGTGAGGAAAGGCGAAGAGAGAGCAACGGTAGGTTCAGAAGAAGTGGGATTGCCACTTTGAATTTTTAACACTTCATGGAAGTATTCCTCGCATGTAGCATCAATGATATCAATCTTGTTGACTGACTCGCTTTCGTGCTCAAGAGGATGTCTTGAAGTGTTCTCAATATTTAAGACCAATCTTTCATCTCCAGATCTAAGAGTCATCTCACCTTCATAGACATCGATTAATACACGAGCCGTTTTCAAGAATGATCTTCCCAAGATAAGGGGAACACGGGGATCGGCATCAAAATCGACAACAACGAAGTCGACAGGATAATAGAACTTTCCCACTTGTACGAAGACATCTTTGGCAACACCTTGCGGAATAGAAACCATTCGGTTTGCAAGTTCAAGAGTCATTCGTGTAGGATTAAGCTCCGGGTGTGAAAGCTTTTTCCAAACCAAAAGAGGCATTAGATTGATGCTTGCGCCAAGATCAACCAAGGCCATACATTGATCAATCATAGGAAAATCACAAGGTATAAGGAATTTGCCAGGTCTCCTAGTTTTTTGGGTAACTTGTTAAGAAGCACCGCTGAGTGATTCTCATTCAATGGAGTTTTTGTCAATTCAAACAACGTTTCCTTGTTGCTAATAAGACTCTTGAATGTAGCCGCAAATTTGGGCATATAGAGAAGAGCATTCTCAAAACTAATATCGAAGTGTAACTTTTGAAAGATTTCAAGAAACTTCATCATTTGGCTATTAGTTTTGTCACAAAGCTTTTGGTCATTAAGCCTTGAAGGATAAGGAAGTGAAGGCTTAGGATTTGTCATCGGAACAACGGGTTCCGGAATTGAAGGTTGGACTACCGAAGGTTGGACGTGTGCGGTACTTCGTGGGCTTGAGATATGCACCTTGTCCTTTGTCACCTTGGCTTCTCGTTCCACATCCTTCACCGGAGAAGGAGTAGGAATCGAGGGTCCATCATATGACTTACCACTACGAGTGGTAATAACTTTCAACTCACCCTTAGGGTTGGGAATAGTATTACTCGGAAGAGTTCCCGAAGTTGAAGCTTGATTCATTTGACTCATGAGACTAGCAAACATGTTCTCAATCTTGCTACTAGTGGTTCTAAGCTCAGATGTAAAATCATTTTTCAAGGTAGTTATCTGATTTTGCGTAGCCATCATCTTAGCCTCATTTGTTTTGATGTAATTAGCAAGTTCATTGGAGGCTTGAGGAGGTGGAGCTTGAACATTTTGCTGTTGCGGAGCTTGGAATCAGTTTTGATTATAATTTCCCTGATTTTGAAATCCCTGATTCATCCGATTCTGGTTTTGATTAAATTGATTGTTTCTGTTTTGCACATTTTGATTGTTTTGATTTTGATTATTGAAACCCGGTGGTCCAATGTAATTGTTAGAACGATAACTTAGAAGATTACGGTCTCCTTGAGGTTGATAAGTATTACCTCCCATATTGTAGGATCCTGAAGCAGCATATACATTCTCTTAAGTGTAGCCACTGGTGGCTTGACACTCGAAATAAGAATTGGGACCTCCACAAGTCTCACACCTCTTGTTCATGACATTCACTTGTTGGTTAGTATTCAATTGGTACATTTTTAACATAGCGGTGGATATCTCTTCAATCTTTTTGGTGAGAGTGGTTAATTACAAAGATGAAGAAGTGGTAGATCTCGTTGACTCGCCCCTCTCGGCTGAGGAATCTCAATAATTATGGTGGACGGTCATATTTTCAATGAGATCGTAGCACTCTTCGGGTCGCCATTTCATAAAGGTACCACCGGCAACAACATTGATCGTGTCATGATGTCTCAATGTTAACCCGTTATAGAATGTATCTATTTAAGTGAAATACAGGCCTAATGGGAGGTTGAGAGATACAAAGCATGTCTTGTAAGAAAAGGGGTTCACACAGAGGGAAGGAGTAGATTACCATGATACCTTCGATCCTGTTGCTAAATTGGTCATAGTTCAAAATCTTTTGACGATGGCAACCAAAAACAATTGGTTCATTCATCAACTTGATGTGAACAACGCTTTCTTACATGGTGACTTGACTAAATAAGTTTACATGAAGATCTCTCAAGGGTTTGCCAAGGAAGGAGAAGCAAAAGTATGTCGGTTGAGAAAGTCAATCTATGGTTTAAAGCAAGCCTCATGAAATTGGTATCACAAATTCACTAATTCTCTCATTGCTCTTGATTTCAAACAATCCAAGGCCGACCATTCTTTGTTCAATTATCAACAAAGATAAATCTTTGTAGTAGCTCTTATCTATGTGGATGATTTCATCTTGGTGGGCAACAACCTCGTCAAAATGTAAGACACTAAAACCGAACTCAACAACAGATTTAACATCAAAGATCTTGGGAATCTCAAGTATTTTCTTGGCATAGAAAGTCAATCTATGGTGTTAAGTCAAAGAAAATACACTTTGGATATTCTTGCAGATTGTGGCTTCGAATGATGTAGGCCAAGTCCTTTTCCCATTGAGCAAAATCATAAGCTAGATAAAAATGACGCAGAACCAAAGGTCGATGCAAGTCGCTACCGACGCATTGTTGGTCGCCTTATTTATTTGCAAGCTACCCGGCCAGATATTGCCTAATTGGTCAATATCTTGTCTTAATTTGTGGCTGATCCGAGACAGCCTCACTTGGATGCCGTTCATCGGGTTCCCTCGAATACGTGACTATAACCTCACCGCCTATTGTGACTCTGATTGGCTTAGATTCCTTTACACACGACGATCTAGAACCATATATATTCTTCTTTTAGGTGGCGCTCCCATCTCTTGGAAGACCAAGAAACAGTCTGTCATTTCCCGTTCCTCCGTTGAAGCAGAATACCGTTCGATGGCTTCCACTGTTAGCGAAGTTCTATAGGTACGATGGACTCTGCAAGAATTCAACGTTGCTTTCGCTGGCCCAACTCCATTATTCTGTGACAATCATGCTGCACGTCACATTGCAAACAACCTTGTTTTCCATGAACGAACGAAACATGTTGAAATGGATTGTTTTTTTGTTCATGAACGAGTTGATTCCAAAGAAGTTCAACCGTTTCCAATTAACTCCAAAATGCAGATCGCTGATCTTCTTACCAAAGGATTGGGTAATCTACAACTTCGGTTCCTACTTGACAAGTTGGGATCTCGAGATCTCCATGCTCCAACTTGAGGGGGAGTATTATAATATAATTATTTCCTCGATTTTCTCCTTGGCTTGTGCCTTAAGTTTAGGGTATTTCATGTTTAGCTGATATTCCATGTTTAACTTATTTACATTCTTGTATATATTGGGATGTCGATATGCTCAATTATTATGAAAATAATAACAACAAAAGCTGTGAAGCTATCAATTTTATAAAAACGGTGTCGATTTTTGTAATTTTTGTTGGGAAGTGTTCATTCTAGTAATTGATTTTACAAATACCTCTTTTAATCAAGCATTAAAGTTAAGAGTAAATGGCCAAATGGGTCCGACCACGTAGTAAAAAATGGACATGGTTAAGCTTCTAAAAGTTGGATTATAATTTAGATTCAATTCTATGAATATAAAAGAGAATTTGTTGCTCGCGCGTTACGAGTGTAAAATTATTCATGTTATAGGTAAGATACAGAATTTTGTGTCATATAAAATTATGTGCTAAAGTTAGTGAAAAACATAAGAATACAAACATAAAGATATTTATTATGTAATTTTGTTTACTAAAGTGTACATGTAAAAATGTAATAACGAGGATTTTCTACCCGTGCTCTGCTGCTGGGCACGGGGTTCCATTACATAGTTGCTTAGGTAAATATTTATTTTTACAAAAAATAAAACTTTAAGGATGATTTTTGCAAGATTAGGTAAACTACATGGACCAACTACATAAATTTCCGTTACATGGTTGGTCTTCAAGGTTGGATTTCATATAGGGATGATTTTTGCAATGAAAGGTAGTCTAGATGGATGCTTTCTGTAAATGCTTGTTACATGTTTAGTCCTTAAGAACTGATTTATGTTATATCCTTAGTCCTCAAGGAACTAATATGCAACATCTGTTAAAACGTAGGGACTTTTTATGTAAATTTTAGAAAAAAAGACCAAAGAACTCTGTTACATGTTTGTTCCCTAAACTGATTTCTGTTACATTGTAGTCCCAGAGACAAATTGTGCAACAACAGTTTAACCGCAGGAACTGTTTTCATAAATTATTGGAAAAGACAAAAGTTTAATGTTTGGTAAGCAGTACATTTCGCTCAAAATATATTTAAAATTAAAATGTCATATCTCAAAATATTTGTATACACAAGATAGAATGTCTAATCTATATATAAAGAATGTATAATTGTGCTTAAAACTCTTAAAAAAAAGTACTACGTAATAAAAAAAAATATACTAATATACCCTCAATTTCAATTAGCATTATCAACAAAAATGTTGAATTACTAATATGCCCTTATGTCTTGTCACACATGTAGTTTCTAAAATTACATATTTTACTAGTTTTTTATATTCATCCAAACCCGATTCACATTCCAATCTTAATTTGTTAAACTGGAACTCGTATGATGTTGTTGTAATTTTTGATGACGATGAAGACTTGCAAACGTCAATTATTAAACGTTACACGAAACACTTAACCACAAGTATCACAATAACTATTTGCCGCTATAAGATCTAATCACTATGCACTGGTATACGTATAATTTATAAATAAAGAGGCTATTCTTTTAACTTTGAAAAATTTAAAGTTTAGGATGAATTGAAAAAGTTGGAAAATGTTAAAAAAATAAAAATAAATAAGAAGTACGGTCATGATATTGAATCGAACCTGAACCATCAGGTTGTTTATACAAAAATAAAATGTACGGTCGTAATAATAAATCGAACACTGAACCATCAGGTTAGTAAAGACGCACAGAACCAACTGTGTTATTCAGTGCATGCTTTGCTATTCGCATTTAAGATTTAATAGTGAAAAATTATTATAAAACTAACATGGATAATACAGATTTAATGGTTACTACAATAACTTCCCAAAACACAATTGTTAGTATTTATTATTATTAAATATTAAATGAGTTATCTTGGGATAGTGCATTATTTTAAAGACTATTTTCTTAAGATACTGTTATGATTGGTCATCAAATAATTACTTTTATGTTAAGGTTACATCATTATTCATTGCATTATTAAACTCGTCATCAGACAAATATAATAGTCATTACCAAATCAAACACATAAAAATACATTATTTTATAAACCATACCTCACAAAAAAAAAAGAAGCAAATGTTTGGTGATGCAGACCATCAAACCAGTACCGAAATGAAAAGACAACACGTAAGAGGAGAGGTATGGTAATAGGATTGACGCGTGATGATGGTTACCGAAGGTGGTACACTACCCACCATTACACTTAGCCTAAGTACACATATTGCACATAATATGGGTTCATTGTTTTGGAATGTCACTATAGATGGTGTTCTTTGAACTTACAATTTGCACGTCTATTTGGTTTGCAAACAACCTTCCTAAGTTACAATAAAATTTGCTTAGTGTGTTTGGTGAAATTTGCGTCCAACCATAATCAATCTTCATAGTAGAAACACTATGTTACCTAATCGGTCGACTTTTTTGTGCTTATTTTGAGTATATTTCCCATATCCTTCTTAACGATAGTTGGGCAATCTCTATGGGCACTTACAAACTTTGCATATGTTTTGCCTTCTTAATGGTTGAAGCACTCGTGTTTGAATCAATAGATTCACGTTCGAGTCTCATCTTTGACATTTGCTTCAGATAGGTACCCGGATGGGCTCATAAACCGGGCGGGCGGGCTTTTGGGCACACGGAAAAAGGGAAGTGGATGGATGGGTAGTCCGGGAACATATGAGCACACTGGAGAGACTTTGTGGAATAAGAGCTCAGGGGCCAGAGTCTTAGCTCGTGCTCACTCCGATTGGTGCCCCACTAGGCAAGGAAAGTTGGAGAGCTATTCCTTATGAGGTGGACAATTACTGATCTTTGGAGTCAGGATTTTTCCGCCAATCTACACTTTTTGTGAAATTTACGAAAGTTGAAAATTTAGTTTGAGACAATAAGATTAGTAGCATTAAAACCAATAATTTATTCGCTTCATAACAAGCATTCAGCTTCAAAACGACAAAAAGTTTTAGTAAAGTTATAATTTTGGATAAAAAACTATACTAATGACTTTTGGTAATTGTTGTGATTGTATGAGATGATATACAATATTTTTGTTGTGTGTGACTTTGTACGTTTATTTTTTAAACTTTTAATTGCATATATGTAATTACGAATGTTTTAAAAAGATATATATATATAATTATTTATTAAGTTGAATATATATGTAATTTTTAAGTTTTTGAAAAAAGATATATATAATTATAAATTTAAGTCAGATATAGATGCAATTTTGAGCTTTTAAGAGATATATATATATATGCAATTCTTTCCTATTTTAATGTTTAGTTCTCAATTTCTTGTTTATGAAAACTTTGAAAAGAAATAAATTAATCAAATATTTATTTTCTTTTTAGCCTTTTTTCTTTTGTTTTCGAGTGATACAAAAAAAACACAACTTTTTTTTTTTGGTTTCATTTCATCTTTTATTTATTTTAATTTGTTAAAGTGATATTCGAGAATATATTGTAAGAAAAAAAAAATCACAAACGTGTATTTTAATTTAACTATTTTTTTACTGTAGTTAGTTTTGGAAGAAAAAACAAAAAACTTTGAGTTATTTATTGGACTAGAGAGAGAGACAGAGAATCACCGTTATGGCACTGTTACCTCCTCCCTCCACCTGCACCCGCTTTTCATCCCCCATTTCATCTTTCTCTTATTATTATTTTCTTTTATAAAACCAAATCAACTTTCATCACCTTTAATTACCCATGTCTACTACTCCCACCAACTCTCCGGCATGGTCTCCAGCGACTCTGATCAACACCCCATCACCCCTAAAAAAGCGCAAAATGGAGGAGGTTTTTGGTGTTGGTGAAACGGTGGAGGTTTACGACGGCGGTGGGTGGAGGAAAGGGGAAGTCCAGGAAGTGGTGGATGGTCGGAGGTATAAGGTCATGGTGCTTGGTGGTTGTTGTATGGTGGTTGATGATTGGGAAGTCAGAGGTGTTATTGATTGGAAACAAGATGATGTTCAGCAGGTATATAGGAGTGTTTGGATTTGTGGATTAGGATTAGGATTACTTCTTTTTTGTAAATTTGCCTCAATGCTGTTGGTTATCTGGTTTATGATTGTGAGTGTTGATAATGTAGTTAATGTTTTAAACCATTAGAGTGAAAATGATGTATGGAACTAAACAAGAAAAGTTTCTAATTTTGGAAAAACTGAAATTTTTTCCAGGTTGTGGACAAAATTTATAATTTTTCTATTTCTAGTTGTTTTGAAAATTGGCTGTGTTCTTTTTCACTAGAAAAGTGTTATCGAAAACTTTGTTTAGATGGTGTTGTATTTTTTTATGTTAGAAAAGTGGGGAGGAAAAACCTAGAAAAGTACATATTTCACTTTTCTGAGATCATCTTTTAAGTTAGAAAAGTAGATTTTCTATTTTCTGGAAAAAAGTTTATAAAGAACTGTGGATTTAAACATGTTTTCTGTTTTTCTAATTTTCGTAGCAAAGATTTTTGGAAAAATGAAGCTTTTTTCACCAGGTATCACCCCATTACCCAAAAAAACTAAACATGGCCTTAAAGGTTTTGTTTCCCAATGAAATGTCCATCTTAGGGGTCTTTCATCTTTGTTTAAGCTTCTTTGATGGGCTTATGAGCTTATTGAAAAATTAATAAGCTCATTTTTTGGGCTTATGAGCTAATGAAGTTCATAAGCTCAAGTAGATAAGCTCAAAAAAAATGAGCTTATGAGCTTATCAATTATTCGATGAAGTCATAAGCCCATCAAATAAGCTTAAACAAACCCCCCTTTACTTGTTTAGTATTCTCAAAATAAGTGTCCATTTCTGATTAAAGCCAATTAAAAAATTTCTAGACCGTAAACATGACATTTTTATTGGTGATGATCATGCAATGGATTACGGTTTACAATCAGAACCTACTTGAGCTGTCGATTAAACACTTCTTGAATGCTAAACAACCTGAAAATAATTTGCACTTTTGTAAAACTGTGTGATTTCTATAGTGGATACTTATTTTTGGACGAAGGTAGTCGTATAGTATTTTTGTGAGGGAACGATGGGAATTCTATGTGATATGGTTTATTGTTCTGAAGTCTAGGTTAGGCGTTTGGTTTTTGATAGGATAATTGGATATATGAGGGCTTTAATGTGCAAAAGTTTCCTTTTTCACTAGCGTTAAACAACTAGTTGTGGTCAAGGTCGTAAGAAGTGATCATAGTGGTTTTGAGATAAAATAATCAGAAAATTGTAAGCATAATTGTATTGAGCTTTTGCCAAACACTCCAAATTCATTATTACATCTTAAAAGCCATTAAAATGGTAAGAAACTTGAATTGTTAGCATGGTATTAATCATTCTTGAATGATGTATGCTTAGTAATTTTTTACATCATTATTATTATACTTTGTTGGTTGCTTGTATATTGCTATCAATGAATCAATAATAATACTTACATTCTCGTATGATTTTGTTTAACCGTAGATAAATACGCCTAAACTGGTTTTGCAATCCAAAGAAGGAACAAAGTTGAGGATAAAGTGTATTCCAAGAACTGTCAAAGCCGCTGCCTTCCAAACTGGTACACGAGTGGAGGTCAGAAGCAATGAAGAAGGTTACCACGGTTCATGGTTTGCTGCAACAGTTGTGGGCTCTGAAGACAAAGATGACAAACTCTTGGTGCAATATGAGACACTCACGACAGAAGACGAAACACAAGCACTTACGGAAATGGCGGATGTTTCAAACATTAGGCCTCTTCCCCCAATAATCAATCGGTTAGAACGTTTTAAGATGCTTGAAAAAGTGAATGCTTGGTATAACGATGGATGGTGGGTGGGTCTTGTTTCAAAAGTTCTTAATGGATTAAAGTATGTAGTATACTTTTGGACAACCAACGAGGAAATCGAATTCCAACATTCTATGCTAAGACCTCATCAAGATATGATCGACGGAAAATGGGTTGCTTCTTTCTTAGTAAGTCTTCTATTGACCTTTTTCTAAGTAAATAAGTCAAATTTCAACTCTAGATTTCCTGTTTGGTATTAAACACAAAGATTTATATGTTCTGTATTTTCGTGTTTGTTACATGGGATGCAGAGACCAAAACTTAATGACGAGCTTACACTTGAGAAAGTGGAGCTACGAACGGGCGAAGGATCTTTAATGGTTGGTCTTTTACGTGGACTGAGGGTGGAGATAGCACACGGCAAAGAAGGTTATTTGAGTACTTGGTACCCAGCTGTAATTATTCGCCCTGTTCACAATGGAAAGTATTTGGTGGAATATCGAACATTGATGACAAATAATGGGTGTGATCTTCTTATAGAACAAGTAGACGCGGTATGCATAAGACCTGCTCCGCCTGTTATCCAACGGGTTCGTCAGTTCCAACAAAATGATGGAGTTAATGCCTGGGATGTCAATGGGTGGCGAATTGGTCAGATCTGTACAACCATGAAGGAGTCCAAGTATGGGGTTTATTTTGTGGCTACAGATACTGTGGCTGAATTTCACCATGCAGATTTAAGGCCGCACCAGGATTTTATCGACGGTGCATGGGTCCCTGCCGTCACAGTATGTATTTCAGTACTTCATCTCTTTCTTGCATGATTTCCTACAGGAAAAAAAGAAGAAAAAAAGTTTTACAAAGACGAGACAAATTCTGCAACTTAAGCTCACAAGACATTAATGAATGCTTTCAAGTTCATGTTTTCTTGTCTATATCTCATTTTGTTATCTTAACATGTTTCAGGATATGAGATAATATAAGCAACGCGAGGAAGATGGATGCTTTTCAGATTCTTAGTTACTGATTGGTGGTCTGTAAGTATTGGAAGTTTTAACTATGGTACTCCAAATGACAGAAAGCTGTGTTGATAGATGTTATCAAGGCCAGTTCTGGGACTGTTTTTAGGTATAGATTATGTCTAGGCTGTTGTACCAAGTTGCCTACAACAGCGTTAGAGTTAAAGTATGTTCAAGTGCTTGTAACGTAGCAAGAATGCTGCTATATTCAACATTATATTTAGCAACGGTTGTTGTATGTTATTCTAGATGTGGCCCTCGAAAAGGCAAGGCTGTTTATCTTTGATTGCAAAAGGTGTGTTATTCTTGTGCTTTGTGTGTTGGAATTTCTAGTATCAGAGTTTATTGTCATATTACATTCAAAGAAGTTAAACAAAACAGAAATCATCATTAGGGACCTTGACAGATTCTTTTGGAACTGGAAAACAGGCCATGTGCTTGTTCTTAACCACACTATTGGTGTGAACTTGATACAATTCATAGTTCATACCTTTATGGTTTTTGAGAGCTGAATAGTTTGACTAGATCCATCAAATCTACAGATCTTATTTAAGAGAGAATAACCATAATCATGTCTTAACAATAATAGCTTAAAGACTGTTTTTCAAACCTTTTACAAATATTTCACTACTTACGGTTAAAGGTTTTACACTAGTATCCTTTTGAAAGATTTTACACTAGTATTCTTTTGGATGATAATGCGTCTCGTTCCAAGTAGCCAACACTGAAAGCAGCAAGGCTGGTAGATCAATAGTCATAAAATCAAAAGTCATCATTTCATATAAACTATTACACAATTACCTCCCCTTCCTTAGAAATCATTACATTTGTCTACATGTAGAAATCAATATCTTACCATTCTCATGATTTATGAAAGATGTTAGACTGAACGTAATAAGGGGTGTTAGCCCTCTCGGTCTACCCCAAACCCAACCCATTGGACGCATGCCCCCCCCAAACCACCCAATTCGCTTGATCCGCATGCGGACCCAATAAAATTGAAGAAAGAATGGAAAAAAGTAGCAAATGGCAACAATACATAACTTACAAACAAATAAACGCATTTTATTAAACATAAATTAAAATTACAACACAAATAACATACGAACTAAAATACAATACGACACGATACGAAATACGATACGAAAATAAACAAAAATAGAATACGATAAGAATAAGAGGACACATAAGTTCTTCAACCATAGATAAACCTGAATACTCCCCGCATGCAAAATCATATTCAGGATAATCCCCGAAATTCCAACCTGAACAAATCATCATGAGCTTGTTCTTGCCTAAACAACTCATCCAACTCTTGTTGACGCTTTGCGTTTTCTGCATCTACCCTTGCTTGTTCTTCCTCTGTTTCTCTTAAAGCCTCTTCATCTCGCATCCATTGATGATGCTGTCTCGCAGTAAATCCATGCTCATCATCCGGTTCATCTTCATCTACCCTAAGTTGATGAAGCTGCAATGAAACCGAACCACCTATAGTGTTTTCCTTGTGCATCCAACGGATCTTGTGACTTATGTTATCTTGTATTTGAGACACACATCTTCCAAATGTTTTCTTGGTCTCGTAATCTTTCAAACCTTCCTCGGCTAAAAATTTGTCAATGACATCACGTCTTTCAGACGAAATGTCTTTGCACTTAGCGTATTGTTTCTCAGATCCTCCTTCACGGTTCTTGATTGGCTAAACATCTCGGATAACTCGTAAACTTTTTCCTTGCGAATGTTAGCCGTCAATCAGTTTCTGAAAGCCATCATCGATTTCTTCGACAGCGTGTGGGAGATTACAAGCCATGGTTTTTGAAATGAAAAAGTGTATTGAAATTGTGATTTGGGTTAAATGTATGTAATTTATTTAGTTAAAAACGAGGTATATATAGGTGAAAGAAGGTGTTTTAGAATTTATTACTGTTACATATTTCAATATATTACCGTTGCATTTTATTTGTTTGCAATTAAAAAAAAAGCATTTTATTTGTTTGCAATTAAAAAAAAAACAAAAAAAGGGTATTTAATCTTTTTACTACGAGTGTTATGTCTTGATTTGATTTGAGGAGAAAGAAAACTGATACTATTAGTCTTATAATCACACTATAGACAGATATTAGCCTAGCCTAGTCATCTCTTTGGCATCACACTATAGACATATATATTATATATATTAACTAAAAGGCAGGACATGGGGTCTTCAAATGACACGTGTCTCAGCATTAATTGCCAACTTTCGCAAGTTGGCAAAAATAGTCCCTGAGGTTTAAGTGTCGTTGCAAAGTAAGTCTAAGTTGGCAAAAATAGTCCCTAAGGTTTAAGTGTCGCTGCAAAGTAAGTCCTTTATAGCAATTTGGCAAAAATAGTCCCTATCCAAATTCACGGCTACAAAAGCAATCCCGCTGCATCGCGCGGGTTTCCACACTCGTTTTCTATATATACTAAAGAGCCTTTGGTGCTCCTCTCACAATTGTATATGTCGATGACCTGTCATTACATGGTTGGTTGTGCATTTAATGCAATTTAATGCAACTGAAATACGTAGTGTGTTCTGTTGGACTAAAAACACCATCCAGCAGCCTTCTCCAACCTCCACCACCTTCTCCAACCTAGAAAAATCCAGATACCTTCGTTAAAAGAAATTTCCACTCCCCAATCCTACCCTCTTCTTCATCAGTTGTCTAAAACTCCATCTCACACACAAACAAAAAATCCTAAACAAACATACAACTCCTCTCAAATTAGCTTAAAGGTATGAATTGTTTCAATTAAAAGTTACCGGATTTATTATTTCTCTGGCCACCGACGACAGTTCCGAATGATCCAGCCATCGATCAGGTATTAATCAATTGAAATAGCACAAAATATTTTTCTTTCTTTTTTTTCCTTATATGCTACTCCCTCCGTCTCAAAATTATTGTCAGGAGACAAGAATCACAAAGTTTAATAAAAGTGTGACCCTTATAAATCTCAACCACTCAAATGGAATATTCCTCAATTATATTCTCTTTTTCTTACTAAATATGAAAAGTGGACAATTAATTTGAGACATCCATAAAAGAAAATATGGACAATAAATCTGAGACGGAGGGAGTATTTCAATTGGGTTTCTTTAAATTTTCATAAACATTTTTTGATTGGTATAGATTTATGAGAAAACAAACATATCAAGTAAATAACTTAAACATAATGTATATGATTATTGATAAAGGGTATTGAAAAGATGCTATTTACACATGTTGCACACCAAATGTTTGTTGAATTGTCTAAGTAAAAATCGACAGTTTTAAGTTGTCTTATTTAACAAAAGAAAACTAATATTTATATATTTCACAGGTAAAATGAGGATTTTAATGGGGAGATATGCCATTTCAGCCGGTTATTATGACGCTTATTACAAGCAACCTCAACAGGTATACTATCACGTCTTACTAGAATGATACATTTGATCAACTGTTTTGAAGGTTGTCTCAAAATAAAATTCATATAGGCTGAAGTTTCTTAACGCAAGTTTATTACTTTAAATATAATAAGCAAAGAAACATATATTATAAAGAATCCAAGACAACACTACTGAAAGGGGGACTGAAATGAGTGCGTTTAGAGCATGATATTGGTCGATTTGGGTGATGAAATAGGCAGGAAAGAGATGTGGGGCTGCAGTGGGAGCTAAAATTGGCCAATTTGGGGACTGAAATTGGTATTGGATTGGAGGCTGAAACGGGCCATAAAAGGGGTGCATTTGGCTACTGAAATGGGGACCGAATACCCCTTTGTAAGGTTGCAACAGGAAACCAATGACCACCAGCTTGAAAGAATAACAATGAGACAATCTCATTTTTATTAATGTATTTCCAATTAAGTTTTAATAGTGTATGAATCTCACTCTTTTTCTTCGTTTACTTGAATGTTGCAGGAAGTCAAATGCCAAGGCTAATTCAACATGTAAGTCTTCTTATTAGTTTATAATGTTATTATGTTAATTGTTTGCTATTTAATCATGCTAATACTAACGTGAATACCTAATATATTTTTTTCGTTTTGATGTTGTTTTTATAGAACCGATCTATTTGGCCTATTGCAAACAGTCGTGGTGCGTGGAAATTGTGAGACTGTGTTGTGCCAGCCGATAGGTAGTCGTGCAAGACTTATTAAGGGATGCTCTTTCAACTCCTTAGTTGATTTGTCGTCATATGAGATGAAGGTAATAAATATGAAATGGTATATTATTGTGAAGTGCCTTTAATTTGGTCATCATGTGTCACAATGAAAGGCGCAAAACATGTTGGGACTTCATTGGGCTTATATTTTCTTTGGCAAATTTTTGGTATGATTTTATTTTTTGTATTGAAAAGTTACATTAGTTTGAAGCTATGTGGTAAATGTACCTTTTTTTTCTTTCTAATTGTTCTTATATTTTCACTTTTTTTTGGTTAAATGTTTTCATTCTAACCGTTGCAGTTGAATCGTTGCAAAATATTAGCACAAATTCAAGTATACCCAAACACTCACAACCCGCGGGTCACATTTCTTCCAAATCATTAACAGCAGGTAAGTTAAGCTCAGGTTTCGGTTACCATTATGCGCCTATAACATCACTAATTTTCTAAATGTTGTCATATTAGGTGTGCTTATGCAACCACGAACAAGTAGATCCATATCACATGAAAATAGCGGGCCTCTAGGTTCACAGCGATGAGGTAATTTCATTATGTATTTTCAATCACATTTGCTGAGATTTTAGATTCCCTTATGCCATTCTTAAGATTGCTGCTGTTATTGCATTATGGCAGCCTCTTCAATGCGCACACCAACGAATGCAATACTTTGCGTGAAAATAATAGCCCATCCCCTTTGCCAACCCGAGGTAACTTGATTACTTATTTTTAGTGACATTTATTTCCCGTTGTTTGCACTATCCTTTTTCACTTATGTATCTTCTATTCTTACATAGATATAAAGAGCATCTGTCAGAGTATACTTATCTAGGAAATTGTCACCAGGTTTGTGGTGCATTGTTTAGGTACAAGAAACGGCTGAAATCGTTTTCCACACACACACGGCTGCAATACCATCAGTTGTTGTGAATTTAAGAAACGTGTGACAATGGTCACACAAAAATGTGTTTGGGATTAAAGAGTAAGAGTCAAAAGAGGCACTAAAAGAAATTAGGTAAAAAAACAAAATCGGTGTTAGTCAAGAAGATGGTTTTGAACAGAATAATTATTCCAAAGGTACAGTCTTTTATTTGTTTAAATTCTATTGATTATTTTTTCCCTATTGATTGAATTCTGACTTTTATTTTATGTTTTTGATATGGGTTTTGATGGTATTCAAATGAGTTTGGCAAAGTTGCTTATTGCGTTTTGAAGTAGTCTTTACGAGTGTGGAGAATGAGAAATGGAGATGAAGATGAAGATGCGAACAATGAGATTGATTATAAGAGGCAAATAGTCAGGTATATAAAAGTTATTGTTTTTTTTTGTTTTCGTTTTTTTTAGTGAAATTGGGAAAATGAGCGCCTGGCTATTTTTACGCAATACGTTGGTGATGTTGTTGAAGGTGATGCCGACGATGATAATCGTGCAGTAGCTGCAGCATGGAAAGCAGTCGATGATGGTCCTTGGCCTTGAATTATAACACATGTAAGCTATCTATTTATATATTGTTTGGTTAGCTTCATCAACCACTTACAAATGATGTCATCAGGTATAAGATTGGTACTAAATTGTGCTAACTGTCAATTACAAAGCATTTTATATCTGTTTTTTACCTAATTGTATAACAATGTTACACGTTACATCAAGTGTTTATATTCACCATTCACTAATAAAGATTTTTTAATGAGCACTGAAGTTGGGGTTGCCAATTTGTGTCATTGTAATCTCATCTCTAGGGTCGTGAGGTTTTTATGGTCGTTTGGTTTTTATGGTCATTTGGTGGATGTAATTGTTTTATAGTGTTGTTTGAGGGTCGTTGTATTTCCTAGAATCATGCTAGCGAATATAATCAATATAATATTTTGCCTTTCAGATAACAATGAAGTTGAGTAAAAAAATCATGAAGTTGCTCATTGACAGATGGAGCTAGCCATCCTCAAGTACATGGTGAAGTACAACATGAAACTAAGAAAAGGTCGTGGATTAGCTTAAGGTATGGTTCTTTTATCTTTTGATTTATTAGTATACTATTGATCAACACAATGCATAAAATGTTATATTAATCAACTCATTTCATTGTCATATTTATATACGGACGTTGGCTTATTTATATTTATATTATGCTCAACATATTAAAAACAACCCATAAAGGGATACCATTTGAGATTCATATACACAAACTCTTTTTAATGGATTCTTATCTAAATTAATAGAACCTGGATCTACTCTGCTTCTACATTTAGTGTGGAACTTAATGTTGGCAACATCTATTTGTGTATGTATTTTTTGCAAAAGCGCAATTTAAAGGGGTGTTTGGCTCTATTAAAGTTTTGTTTTTCTCTGCTAAATAACTGCAGTTTAAAGTGTTGTTTGGGTGGTTTTAAGTGGTATTTTGTGCTGCAAATGTCCAGTTTTAAAGGGGTGTTTGGTTCTATTAAAGTGGTGTTTTTGGGTCATTATAAGTGAGATGCATATGGCGTCACTTGGTATCACATTGTCTAACCTCTTAACTTTCTAATTAGTATTTGCACACTTTTTCATAAAGTTAAACTTTGTTTCATCTCCACAAAACTTGGACTTCGTATGGCACTCTATAATTGTAATCCTTTTGCAGCATTCCAAGATGAAAGCTTGCAGATTGTAAATGATGATGTGTCACTGAATAAAGATTTTACCAATGCAGTAAGAAGAATTGCTTTCCGTGGTATGTTAAGTATAAATCATGTATCTATGGGCCACATTTTAGAGCAAGTAAACGGAACTTTAAGGACAGATGAAAGTTCGTCAACGGACAGTGCATTGCATATGGTTACGTTGACATTGAATCGCCTGCAAAAGATGAAAAGTGTCCTTATTCGTATGGTTCTATTCCGCTTAAATCCAGAAATAGTTTCGAAAGACCATCTTGCAACTAAGGTATATTGGATGTTTATACTGCATCTTTTATGGGATTGACCCAAAACACATTTTGTAAGTTCTTATTTAGGTGTTGAAATTGAAGGTGAATAAGATTTTTGGTATGCTTCTTTTTTTGAATTTAGATTTAGCACGGCATTCCCGCAGCAACGCGCGAGTTCCCACACTCGTTAAGCCTATTAGCTAGCATAGCCACCTCTTCATGTATAAAGGTGAATTGATTTGCAAATATTTACTTTTTATTTATACACAACAACTCATGTATTAGACAAAATACATTTTGTTTTACCTATTTATACACTCGTATGCAAATCATGTGTCTTTCAAAAGTAGGCCTCCTATATCATAAATTAGTCTCATTTGATTAATTTTTTTTTATTATACTCCCTTACAATATTTATTATCTACAATCATTTTCGAAGTTGTCGCAAAATACTATTTTTTTCGTTTCAAATTATTGGTCCATTCTTTATTTTTCTGACTGTCTTAAATTAATTATCGCATAAAAAATAGACATGAAAGTTTTTTCAAGTTTTTTATATTACCTTTTACTTAAAATTATTACTAAAAAAAATGTTAATTAAGTAGTTAATGATAAAATTGTTATTCTATAAAAAGTCAAAATTAAAAAAATGATACTGACCATATTTTTCTAAAAGTGTAATTTTCTTTTTGTCTTGGATAATTGTTTTAAGAAGGAGATAGTATTTACTTTTTATTTCAATAATAAAAAAAGCTTTGAACATGTAAAAATGAATTCATATCGGTGATGCAGTGTAATAATTACATTCGTATAAAATGTTTGTATTTGAGAGAATTGCATATATACACAATAAAACTTGAATGTTTTTGTATTTGGTTTGGCTAAATAATTTTGAAACGAAAGAACGATAACCGTATAACACTCTTTTTTCCAAAAGCTGAAGTTATAATTTTTATTGAAAAATGGATAACCAACTTCGAACTCCCTTATTTTTCGCATGGAAACAATACTTACAAATTACAATAAGACATAGCCAACAACAAATTCTCTTTTTTTCGTTTGTGAAACCAATGGATAGCGTGAATTATGAGAAAAATAAAAGATGATGACTAATTGATAAAAGAGATTGTGTGCATAAGAACAATGACTTTCACAGGAGGTGCTAATGGGAATGTCCGATGACTACACCTAGGGGTGTCATTCGGGCTGACCGGACCCGAACACGACCCGATATGAACCCTTCCCGAGTCAATTCGGGTCGGGTCAATCGGGTTCAAAAATATATTCGGGGCAATCGGGTCAACTCGAATTGACCCGAGTTCTAAACAAGGTCGGGTTCGAGTATGTTTTTTTAGCCTTGACCCGACCCGAACCCGACTAACCCGGCTCAACAACATTTTTACAATGTAAAATACGGGTTGACCCCGAATTGACCCGACTCGATTGACTCGACCCGAGTTCTAAACAAGGTCGGGTTCGGGTATGTTTTTTAAGGCTTGACCCGAGTTGACCCGACCCGAGTTGACCCGAACCCGACCGGGTCAACCCGAATAACACCCCTAATTACACCGATGCACACCGAAAAAACATGTGAGTGATGCGCGTACGGAGCGCATTCGGGGTCAAAGGAAACTTGCTTTTCGTCGAGCAAGTTTTTCAACCTCTTAGGCAGTAAACCTAATCGTTGTAGTGTAGTATTGGGTAAGCCTCGGGGATTGATATCGCTCTCTAGGGGAATAAGAATGCTAGTAAGAAATGTATGACGAGAAGGTGGGGGTTGAGGATGATTTTTTTTTTTTATCTTTTTATTGGTTTTTTAGAAAGCGAAGGTAAAATCTCGAGGCAATTGGTTTGGGGGGTGGTACTTCTACCGATTACTTCTACTTATCTAATTATCTAATTATCTATTTACTACGGGTGGCTATGTCTATTTGATGTGTGCTCGTATGATAATTAAAAATGTGTTTACCTAGATACTATTACTCCCTAGTTATCTTTTATTGGTCGGTTGAATTGTCACACCTTATCTTAACGCGTTGTATTCCTAAGGTCGTAGGGTATGCGTGCCCCCTAGTTCTTTGAGGTTATCTCTCGTTTATGACATACGAAGTCGGCAAGCCTAAGCTATTTCATGCATAAGCCACAACATCATAAAGCATACTTGATGACGTATAATATGTATAACATGCCCGCTAAGCCCAAAACATACTCTACGCCCACTCTGGACTCAGGTCCAATAACCACAAACCCTGGGCCGGCAGTAAGCCCAATGACTAAGTCGGCTACGGCCCAGGCCTTGGAATGTGCACAAGATGCATAACGGGCTGAACCTTCAACCGTTAGGCCTATCACGTCCGTATCCATGAATAACACAGGACCCTTGTCCGTCAAGGGTCCGGCTCCGACAACTAACCACTATATGCGATAATCCAGGGAGCCCCAGCGGCAAACCTCGCCTATAAAAAGGGCTCTAGTCCCCATACAAGGTATAACAACTTTCTCTCTCATAATTACACACATACTACTTTCCCTCTCAAGAATGCATACTTACTCTCACGCCGGAGTCTAATCGTGGGGTCCGTCCCCACGGTAAGACTAACGGTTTATCTTTCTTGTGCAGGGATCTCATCCAAATTACTTGAATTAGTACAAGATCAATCCACCAAAGGCTTGGCGGCCCAGTCCAGCAAGCTACGCCTAGACTTATCGTAACCCATCGCACAAATTGTACTAACAAGTTGGCGCCATCCGTGGGACCCGATACACAACTGCGTTCCAGAAAATACTCACCATGAGCACCAGATTCGGACCAACTTCTGCTTTCGTATCCACGTTGCGGAGTACGGTAGAAAGAGGAGATCGAACGGCCTCAACGGACCCGGAGGGACCTGTGTCCGACGCAGCCCTCCGGAGATATTGTGATAAGCATTTTGACAAGATCTGGCCTATTGTGAAGGACAAAGCTCAAAAGCGCGAAGAAAGAGCCAGGATAGCAGAAATCCGGAAGGATCATCATGAAACCCAGCATTGCCGCAGAGCGAAAACGTCGAGTGATGACCTGCGGAAACAACTCGAAAAAGCAAAACGGAGGAACACGCAAAACGACGGCAGCCAAGGTCATACCCGATCCAGGTCACCCAGAAGAAAGGAAGACGTGAGGGAGACGGTGTTTAAAAGATTGCGCCAAAGTGTGTTCCGCCAACTCGGAGATAGGAAGGAAAGTGTTTCCATTTTTCCCGAAGATCGTATGCAACAAATACTCAACGATACCGAAAAGAAAGAGAGGAGCAACCGTAAGGGTTCTCAACCGTGGCTGATGAGATCAAGAATGAGAAGTCAGGAAACTGAAAAAACTCGGTCGCGGAAGGCGAATAACCATTTAGATGATGAATCTCACGGAAGTAAAGGCCGAGGATCCAAAGTTAAAAAGCGGAAGCCAAATGATTATGGCTGCGACCTGGCCAACCCCTGGGTCTGCGAGGAAACTGATCCGTTCACTCCGCGTATCCGCTACTTCGAAATGCCTGTGAAAACGCGGATGCCAACCAACGTGAAAACATATGATGGAAGCGGAGACCCTGAGGATCATCTAAAAATCTTTCAAGCGGCATGTTCAACTCCACACTCACCGGATCCGCTAGGGTCTGGTTTGATGACCTTCCACCGGAATCAATAGACAGTTACGACAAGTTAAAAGAGACTTTCTTGACTAACTTCCTGCAACAAAAGAAATGCATCAAAGACCCTGTGGAGATTCACCACATCAAGCAAAAGGATGGGGAACTAACAGACGATTTCGTACAATGATTCAAGGAAGAAACAAGGAACGTAAAAGGAGCCTAGAAAATCATGAAAATCTCTGGATTCATGCACGCAATTACTGACCCAGAGTTGATTAAGCGGCTACATGACACAGTCCCAAAGTCAATGGCAGAGGTAATGAATGTGACTACTTCCTTTCTTAGAGGGGAAGCAGCGGTGGGAAGACGTCATAGGAAAAAGCCGTGGATACAAAAACCAAAAGAACAAGCAACAATCAAGCATCGACAGTATTTCCAGAAAGAGCATAAAAATAAATCAAGAGCCGAGGAAAGGCAACAAGGTTTCCGCAGACTGATAAGGCCATACGAGGGAGTACCAGCGACAAGAAGAGCTAGGTCCCCAGGCCCGCCTCCAAATACGATGGTCAAAGAGAAAGCCGATGGAAAGTCCTGCGAATTCCATGGTGTTAGGAATTAGAAAATTCCATAGTGAAGAGTCGGTCACCCCTAATATTATCTAGCATAAGTTAGCTCGTAGACATATCTTTATTTACGTTATTTAGTAGTTTATTAGTTAGTTTGTAGCGTAGAATAGTATAGTGCAACACCGTGGAGGAAGGACGGGTCTTTACCCACTGTATACCTGATCCACAGGCCGATAGGAGGTCGTTATGTTTGTAAGTATATATACCCCTTCCATGGATGGAAGGGGTGGTGCTTCTCATTCAATCTAATATTCCATACTTTGTGTAAACCTCTAGCAAGAACACCCTCTCTCTCTACTAACTCTCTAACTATGGCAAACATGTATTTTGATCATCCAAGACCACCCGAATCATCAACACAATAATATTTGGATCCTAACAATTGGTATCAGAGCCAGGTTATATAGATATGCACCAGTCATGATTTCTTCAAATTAAGTGTGGATGCTGTGAGCATGCGGTTTTGGATTGACTCCTCAATTCTGATCAGCTGCAACCGTCCAAATGTACCTGCAAACAACAGTTAGCAATAAAGCGCACGAAAGTGTCTTTGATCACTTTCGCTGAATTGAGGTACACGGCCCACGGTTCCCCGTTGATCAGTATAAATACTACCTGTGATCAGGTAGGATTCCTAAGAATCTCCTTGACAGGGTTTCGCAGCTGTTCTAGCTGTTCTCAAACCGGAACGTCTCAAAGAAGACAACACGGAGTGAGTGAACCAGCAAATTGAGATTCACTGATTGATGAAAAATGATTTGAAAAAACAATCGCGTATTGCTTGAAGAAAGAGTTTTGCAATACGACGAAGGTTTTATGAGAAAGATCAATTTTCAATCAAAATACTTTTTGTATTAGAGAATGAGTACACATTCGACGTGCTAGCAAAAAGAAGAGATTCGCACATCGAACGGTTTTTCTAAAAGTATTTTTCAATCAGAGATACTTTTTGAATTTGAAAATGTGAATACACATTCGACGTGCTAGAGAAAAGAAGGTTTGCACATCGAACGGTTTTTCCAAAAGTATTCGTCAATTCCATTCCTGGACCAAGGTTGATTCAAGAATGAATCTCCCCATCGTTTCTATCCAGTTGTCACAAGCTTGATCTTTTGCAAGATTTCACATGTCACCCACCAAGAGCTTGTTAGATGTTGGCTCTAGAAGGATTTCCATCTTCATTGTGAATATTTTTACATATCACTCGGATGTTCTGGCAATACCACAAGGATAATGCGTAGGACTCTTAATATATACTTACTTTCCACATTGAGTGAAAAAGTAAGTCTTCAAGAATTTAGTGTCCTAACGAGATATTGTGGATGATCTCTTGGCTCTAGACTCAATAGTGCATTTTTGGTTCCTTTGCCGGAGACTAGGGAGAGGGTCTCCTTCTTCAATATCAACAATCTCTAAGAGAAAGTCGATAGATTATGTAGGTTCCCCGTGAGAATGAAACAAGCCCTTTTAAGAGGAACTTGAGTGGTTTGGGAAGTTTAGTGCAGTGCATCACTGGGTCCATGATGTCTTGTCTTCAATACCAGTGTTACCTTAGTAACCACCAGTAGCATATGAATTGAACCCGGTTTCTGCCCTAAGGTTGAATTGATGGAGGGCTATTTCTTTTCACCCTTTTTCACATTCAGTTCTTTTTCATTCTTCAACCCCTTCAGTGCTTACCGAGACTTCATAACTAGAACCTTGTTGGGTTTATTCCAGTACTAGCTCTGTCTCAGTCCGCACTCTTCCCATATCTCACTTTTCTCCTTTTTTCATCATACCTAAAGACTCTACACTATCTAGTGGATTGTCCCTGGGTAGATCCCTCCGGCTCTGGCGGTATCGTGGGAACGAATACCTAACCTAACCATCCTTATAACACCATGCATAAAGTAAAATGGTCGGTCTTTTGGTACAGTTCATTCTTCCTTGAAACCAATTGAAAAATCATTTGGAAAAACAATCAAGGTACTTGTGATACGAGATCAAAGCATTTTGTACCCTAATAGTTTTGATCATTTAGAAAACCTCCCCCTCAACATGTGCATATGATTTAGAAATTGTTTAGCACAAGGAGGCAAGAGGACTTTGAAATATTTTCTTTGATCACAATTTTCATACGAAAAAGCCATTTGATTTTCATGGTAAAATTCTCCCCCTCAATATGTGCATAGGATATTTGAAATCATTTTTATCACATAGAGGCAAGAGTTCTTTTGAAGCACATTCACGATCACAAAAGCCATTAAGATAACCAATTGAAAACTCAATCAAGGTACATTATGTTAAAACATAAAAGCTTTTGTACCTCGATAGTTAATTTTCTTATAAAATGCTCCCCCTCAATATATGCTTCGAGATTCGAAAGTGTTTAGCACATACGAGAGAGCAGCCTGCACAATTGAATCAAAACGATCACCTTTTATCAAATTTCATTATTAAATCACAAATTCTCCCCCGATCAAAAATATCAAACCCTTTGAGATTTTGGATCCCAAGTGATTTAATAAGGTTTAGAAAACATGGGAGAATATGTGGCCTGGTTTAAATACTCATCATGTTTTTGGATAAATCCTCCTCCTCAACATGTGCATTGTGTATGAAATCGTTTGGCACATGGAGGCAGGAGTGCCTTTAAAGGACTAAAACCAATTTCATTTAAACAGATAAGAGATTTAACTCACGATCTCTACCCCGATCAAAATTTCAAACCTTTTGAGATTTGTGATCCCAATTGATTTAAATCATTTAAAAGATTTTGGGGAAAGACGTGGCAAGATTTAATTTTGAAAAATGACAGATAAGGACCAAATTTAGACATTAAAGATTGTTAGTGTCAGGTATGATAGTTTTTAAGAGATCTTTAAGTAAAATAAAACAATTTCACAATCAAACAAGAACAGAAAAAATTTCATTTTGACAGATCTTTGAGTTTTAAAGAAAACCACACCATGACATAACATTAAATCTTTAGATCACCACATTTTAGCGCTCAAACGGACTCTTTTGAAGATATATTGTTTGAAAATATTTTATTCAAAATCACTCTCCCCCTCAAACCATGACAGTAGTCGATGATTGAGTGACTTAGGTTTTGATCACAAGAAGTCCGGTGATTTTAAAAAAATTAGTCCAATATATTTTCAAAACAATATTTTCCATTTTCAAAACAATTTAATCAAATTATTAAAAATTGTTTAAAAATGGTATCCTGCACAAAGATATGTTAGGTGGTTGAGAAGCTTCTGTTGTTGTTGCTGTAGGGTTTGGAAGAAAAACCGTCTGCTGATGCAGTGAGACTTCCTTTTACGTTGCATTTTATAATGCCAACTGAGGTCCAATTAAGCTCCGTTTCTTCAATCACTTAGAAGAAAACCATCTGCTGATGCAGTGAGACCTCTTACGTTGCATTTATGCCAACTCTCCATTGAAGTCAAATTAAGCTCCGTTTCTTCATTTGTCGACTCAAGAAATCGTTACCCTTTCCTTTCGGCATCCAATCATATTCAGTTGTGGGATCCGGATCGGGAACATTCTTATATACCAATATACCTGCATACGTTAGTGAACACACATACAGATATATGGTGGTCGACATCACCCAAACAACAATCGACTAATAAAAGTCAATTCAACATGTCAATCAGATCGTATAAAGCATGGGAATTATCTGTTCATCAAACTTTAATCATCTAAACCTAACAATCATATCCTAGAAACCTAGTCCTTCAACATAGGCAATTATATTTTTTCAGATAAACACGTAGGATAATTAAGAAAGTCCGTTAGATGATATAAATTTGAAAAATATTCTTCCCCTCAATCAATGACTCTTTTTCTTGAAAAGTTTTAAAAGTGCTGAAGTCATCGATTGAGTTTTTGCGAATTAATACGAAAACTCTGATCCTGATTGATTTTTCAAGCAACTCATTTTACCACCATTTTGAAATACAACAAATATTTTTCTGAAGAATTTTAGATGGAAAAACATTTGTGTAGGAACAGCAGTCCTTCGACATACTTTCCTTGTTTTGTTTTTAGGATAAGTGCACGAATTTTGTGAAAATCGTTTAAGCGTGCACTTTCCTTTCTTGAAAAACGGGTTGCTATCAGAAATAATAGCAAGCCATTATTTGAAGCCCGGGTTACAGTCTGAAATAACTGTTAGCCATATCAGGGAAGAAAAATGTGAACATGGGAAGGTGTTTTCATTCCCCTCATGATGTGTATTCGGGAGAGCTCTTGGATATTGGTGTACTTCGGGTTCTTGATCTTTATACACGATCATCAGGGAAGAAAAATGTGAACATGGGGAGGTGTTTTCATTCCCCTCATGATGTGTATTTGGGAGAGTTCTTGAGCATTATACAAAGAGACTGACTGCATCAATTCAACTACGTGGGGGAAGTGGTCTCTTGACACCTTTTTGGAATGGATTGCTTCAGACCTCAGTGGAAAAAAAATTTGAGAAGATTATTTATGTGTGGGATGAAACGTTGCTGGTGTTCTATTGGATGATATAACCCCGAATGGAGAATCTCGATTATCGGTCTTAAAAGGAGCAGCGGGATTTATGATAATGGTGTGCTTCTCTGTGCACCTGGCTAAGGAAAGCTTGAAATAGAGCTTCGAATCTGCTCATCCAAAGGATTTTCGGTTTGGGGGGAAGCTGCCAGAGTCTCACTTTCAGATGGTTCAATTTCTCTCAATTCAAGAGCCCTGGAAGCTTTGGTGGTGAATGTTTAAGAGTTGATGACTTCTATCTTCTACGACGTGCTGCTCGATATCCTTATCTCGGTACTCGTATCATCATCTTCTTTAACTATATCATCCTCTCTATCTTTGTATATATTTATCTGAAAAACAAAATAGAAAAATATAAAACCTTCAAAAACCCATAAAAATCAGAAAATTTCAAAAAATACCAAAAATATGTTTTCCTAGACATGTCTTCTGGTATCGATAACATCTACGGTCTTAGAAATGTCATTCAATAATGGCACGGGACCATAGATGAAGTTCGAGCAGGAGGTGTAAATATTTCTTTCCAAAACATGTCTCTAAATATGGCTTACAGTTTTTTTCAGACTGTAACCCGCGCTTCAAACTATGGCTTACAGTTACTTCAGTCTGTAACCCGTGCTTAAAACTATGGTTTGCTATTATTTCTGATAGCAACCCGCTCTTCAAAAGAAGGAAAGTGCTGCATTAAACATATTTTCAAAATTATCATGCACTTATCCTAAAACACTTTGAGGAAAGTATGTCGAAGGACTGCTGTTCCTACACAAATGTTTTTCCGTCTAAAATTCTTCAGAAAAATATTTGTTGTTTTCCAAAAATGGTGGTAAAATGAGTTGCTTTAACAACAATCAGTTTCAGAGTTTTTATTAAATCTGCAAACTCAATCAATGACTTCAGCACTTTTAAACTTTTCACAATTTGAGTCATTGATTGAGGGGGATAATGTTTTCAAATCTATATCATCTAACGGGCTTTCTTAATTATCCTAATATGCTTAATTAAAAATGATGTTAACCTATGTTGAAGGACTAGGTGCCTAGGATATGATTGCTAGGATTAGATGATTAGAGTTTGATGTACACATTATTCCCATACATTTATATGATCTGATTGATATGTTACATTAACTTTTATTAGTCGATTGCTGTTTGGGTGATGTCGACCACCATATATCTGTATGTGTGTTCACTAACGTATGCAGGTATATTGGTATATAAGAATGTTCCCGATCCGGATCCCACTATTGAAGAAGATTGGATGCCAAAAGGAAAGGGCAACTATTTCTTGGGTTGACAAATGAAGAAACGGAGCTTAATTGGACTTCTATGGAGAGTTGGCATAAATGCAACGTAAGAGGTCTCACTGCATCAGCAGATGGTTTTCTTCTAAGTGATTGAAGAAACGGAGCTTAATTTGACCTCAGTTGGTATTCAAAATGCAACGTAAGAAGAAGTCTCACTGCATCTGCAGACGATTTTTCTTCCAAACCCTACATCAACAACAACAAAAGCGGCTCAACCACCTAACGAATCTTTGTGCAGGATACCATTTTTAAACAATTTTTGAATAAATTTGAATAAAATTGTTTTGAAAATGGAAAAATATTGTTTTTGAAAATAAATTGAACTAAAATTTGAAAATCACCGGACATCTTTTTATCAAAACATATGTCACTCAATTATCGACTTCGGTCATCGATTGAGGGGGAGAGTGATTTAAAATATAATATTTTCAAACAATATTTCTTCATAAAAGTTTCGGTTTGTACGTTAAAATGTGGTGATCTAAAGATTTAATGTTATGTCATGGTATGATTTTTTCTTTAGAATCAAGGTCTTTCAAAATGAATTTTTTTCTGTTCTTGTTTGATTGTGAAATTGTTTTGTTTTACTTAAAAGATCTCTTAAAAACTATCATACCTGACACTAACAATCTTTAATGTCTTATAATGGTCCTTATCTGTCATCTTTCAAAATTGAATCTTGCCACGTCTTTCCCCAAATTTTTCTAAATAATTTAAATCAATTGGGATCACAAATCTCAAGAGGTTTGAAATTTTTGATTATGGGAGAGATCGTGATTTAAATCTCAAATCTGTTTTAATGGAGTTGGTTTTAGTCCTTTATAGGCACTCCTGCCTCCATGTGCCAAACGATTTCAATATACATAATGCACATGTTGAGGAGGAGGATTTATCCAAAAACCAGATGAGTATTTAAACAAGGCCACATTTTCTCCCATGTTTTCTAAACCGAATTAAATCACTTGGGATCCAAAATCTCAAAGGGTTTGATATTTTTGATCGGGGGAGAATTTATGATTTAATAATGAAATTTGATAAAAGGTGATCGTTTTGATTTAATTGTGCACGCTGCTCGCTCATATGACTAAACGCTTTCGAATCTTGAAGCACATATTGAGGGGGAGCAAATAAACTATCGAGGTACGAAAGCTTTTTAAAGTGATTTATAAAGTACATTGATTGTGTTTTCAAATGGTTTTTTAGTGGCTCTTGTGATTGTGGATGTGCTTCAAATTAACTCTTGCCTCTATGTGACAAAATGATTTCAAATATCCTATGCACATATTGAGGGGGAGAATTTACCAAAGAAAATCAAATGGCTTTTTCCATGGAAATTGTGATCAAGAAATTATTTCAAAGAAATTATTTCAAAGAACTCTTGCCTCCATGTGCTAAACAATTTCAAAATCATATGCACATGTTGAGGGGGAACATTTTCTAAATGATCAAAACTATTAAGGTACAAAGTGCTTTGATCTCGTATCACAAGTACCTTGATTGTTTTTCCAAATAATTTTTCAATTGGTTTCATGAAGGAAAGAACAATACCAAAAGACCGACCATTTTACTTTATGCATGGTGTTATAAGGATGGTTAGGTTAGGTATTCGTTCCCACGATACCGCCAGAGCCGGAGGGATCTACCCAGGGACAATCCACTAGATAGTGTAGAGTCTTTAGGTATGATGAAAAAAGGAGAAAAGTGAGATATGGGAAGAGTGCGGACTGAGACAGAGCTAGTACTGGAATAAACCCAACAAGGTTCTAGTTATGAAGTCTCGGTAAGCACTGAAGGGGTTGAATAATGAAAAAGAACTGAATGTGAAAAAGGGTGAAAAGAAATAGCCCTCCATCAATTCAACCTTAGGGCAGAAACCGGGTTCAATTCATATGCTACTGGTGGTTACTAAGGTAACACTGGTATTGAAGACAAGACATCATGGACCCAGTGATGCACTGCACTAAACTTCCCAAGCCACTCAAGTTCCTCTTAAAAGGGCTTGTTTCATTCTCATGGGGAACCGACATTATCTATCGACTTTCTCTTAGAGATTGTTGATATTGAAGAAGGAGACCCTCTCCCTAGTCTCCGGCACAGGAACCAAATATGCACGATTGAGTCTAGAGCCAAGAGATCATCCACAATATCTCATTAGGACACTAAATTATTGAAGACTTGCTGTTTCACACAATGTGGAAAGTAAGTACATATTAAGAGTCCTACGCATTATCCTTGTGGTATTGCCAGAACATCCGAGTGATATGAAAATATTCACGATGAAGATGGAAATCCTTCTAGAGCCAACATCAAACAAGCTCTTGGTGGGTGACATGTGAGATCTTCTCGTAAGATCAAACTTGTGACAACTGGATAGAAACGATGGGGAGATTCAATCTTGAATCAACCTTGGTCCAGGATTGGTATTGACGAATACTTTTGGAAAAACCGTTCGATGTGCAAATATTCTTTTCTCTAGCACGTCGAATGTGTACTTACTTTTTCAAATTCAAAAAGTATCTCTGATTGAAAAAATGCTTTTGGAAAAACCGTTCGATGTGCGAATCTTCTTTTCTCTAGTACATCGAATGTGTATTATTTTCAAATATAAAAAGTATTTTTGATTGAAAATTGATCTTTCTCATAAAACATTCGTCGTATTGCAAAACTCTTTCTTCTAAGTAATACGCGATTGTTTTTCAAATCATTTTTCATCAATCAGTGAATCTCAATTCGCTGGTTCACTCACTCCGTGTTGTCTTCTTTGAGACGTTCCGGTTTGAGAACAGCTTGAACAGCTGCGAAACCCTGTCAAGGAGATTCTCAGGAATCCTACCTGATCACAGGCAGTACTTGTACTGATCAACGGGGAACCGTGGGCCGTGTACCTCAATTCAACGAAAGTGGTCAAAGACACTTTTGTGTGTTTTATTGCTAACTGTTGTTTGCAGGTACATTTGGACGGTTGCAGCTGATCAGAATTGAGGAGTTAATCTAAAGCCGCATGCTCACAACATCCTCACTTAATTGAAGAAATCATGACTGGTGCATATCTACATAACCTGGCTCTGATATTTCATACTATGATTCTGCTACGCTGCTGCAAATATCATGAACCAGTAAAGCTTCCGCTACTCTGATGGAAAGATGTCATGATTCAAAAGTGTGAGCATGTCGGTCCAAAAGTCACAACATCACATGATGGCAACACAATAAAGGGTGATCCAGAGATTTACTGTGGCTGATGATCTCAAAGAAAGCTCGAAGATCATCAAAAATGTGGATCAGTTCAAAGACCTCCACTGAAAGTATAAATCAATGCGGACTTTGAAGTTGCACTTCAAAAGCACAAAGATTGCGGAATTGAAGAATTGAAGTCTACGAGCTCAAGAACAAAGTCAAGAATAGAATGCTAGGATTCAAAATGTAAAATATGGGGTGACCTCCCTTAGGGGGAGATTGTTAGGAATTAGAAAATTCCATAGTGAAGAGTCGGTCACCCCTAATATTATCTAGCATAAGTTAGCTCGTAGACATATCTTTATTTACGTTATTTAGTAGTTTATTAGTTAGTTTGTAGCGTAGAATAGTATAGTGCAACACCGTGGAGGAAGGACGGGTCTTTACCCACTGTATACCTGATCCACAAGCCGATAGGAGGTCGTTATGTTTGTAAGTATATATACCCCTTCCATGGATGGAAGGGGTGGTGCTTCTCATTCAATCTAATATTCCATACTTTGTGTAAACCTCTAGCAAGAACACCCTCTCTCTCTACTAACTCTCTAACTATGGCAAACATGTATTTTGATCATCCAAGACCACCAGAATCATCAACACAATAATATTTGGATCCTAACACATGGGAAAGCAAGACATACCACGGAAGAATGTTTGCATTTGAAGAAACAAAGAGAAGCAAAAGGGAAAGAGCCGATGGTAGAAGCTGACGAATAGCAGGGATAAACGGCACGGCACGCAAAAAAAAACAAAAAAACGTAGCGAGTAATAACAAGCACGGAAAGATACTAGGAAGACAAAGGAAAATACAGCGCGAAAACAATTCCCAGAGAAGAGCGCAGAAAGTCGTGGCGGACATGATAACAAAAAAGGCAAGTGCGGAAATAAAAGGATAAACCTTATCCAGATAACTAGTAAAGGACGAAATTTGCAAGTACAAATACGCGTTACTTTCCAAGGAATATCACATCAAATCAGGCAGAAAAATATACCCAGGCTACGAGCCTAGGCATATAATAACCTACCAACTAGTAGAAAGACAAATGCCAGCGCGTGGAAAAAAGTAAAATCTTCGCTATAAATACGCGAAGTAAGAAAAAAGAGGAAGACACCAAAAAATCAAAAGCAATAATCGCAGCCCTCCAAGGTCAAACATTCCTAAAAAGAAAAGTCGGAAGAAGTTTGTTCCCATGGCAATATATCGGCCAGATAGCGACAGTGAAAACATAAATAACCTAAACCTTCATCACTATCACAAGGGAAAAATGAAGGAGAGTACGGAGAGTACAGAAACATGTTCTTAAATGACTGCTAATAAAACTTAGCCGTTCTAAAATAACGGCTAATCACCCACCACCACAAAATACCATGACGCCCCGTCATTCAAACCTCCTCCTACGGCGTTTCCAAGTTCCTTGCCAATTAGAGTTGTGGCACCCATGACCGGAGACTACTGTCGATTAGACTCCCAACAGCTGTGGGGAAATAAGATCGAACAGGTGCTCACGGGTCAACTGCGGAGACAACCGGGTCAAGGAGGCATGCGGAAACTGAAATGGTAAGGAAGGGAATGGTGGAGTGTGAAAAGGGATGGGTCCTCAGGGAAGGATAAGAAGGAACGTTAGGGGCAAGGAGCTATATCAAGAAGCCCCTAGCCATTAGGAAGCTTCCCTTACAACGTCAAGCAACAAAGGATGCAGACTACGCACACATCCTATTGTTGTTGCACCCCAACTCTCAGGCAAGCACACGTCTACCGACCAAAGCGAATCTGGTCGGACAGACCGAGCGCAAGGTAAAGATGAACAACTTGCAAGGGCCGGGATATATATAAAAGCTACTTTCACAGGCTACACTTTCAAAAACACGGAACTTTCCGAAGAACGAAAGGTAATAGCCTGGTAATTCCCCCGGGATCATTGTCAGAAGAGAGTGACACGAGGTCTCAGAGGAGAAAGTAGCATACAAGGAGAGGATTCTAGCCCATGAAGAAAGTACGGGTACTCGCAAAGACGTTACCCACATCAACAAAGCCAGAAGAATAGCATGCAGATGACAATCAAAACAAGCTCCCTTAACTCTCCCAAAGAAAACATTGGCCATTAGCATAACTCCAAAGAGAAGCACGGCTTACATAGCTACGGAAATAAAAAGAATACAGCCAACAGCAGGGAAGTATAAAATGTATTTGGATTTACCTATTTTTGTAATGTATTTAAAAAATATGATCAATTAATAAAAAAAATGATGAAGACTGGCTACCTTCATTATTTTATTCTTTAAAATGTTTTTTATTTTTATAAATTGCATAAGACGCGCAAGCACATAAATTGGGTACCGCCCAAGAATATGTTATTTCCGAATAGCATAAAAGTTATCACGAATAACACAACTGGTGAACAACTGAATCACCAAAGTATGTAAGAGGTATTGCAAACCCAGTACTGGCAGGATAGCCCAAAATTATCCAAAGACTATTACAAACGTGCATTCCGTATAACGTTAAAAATAGCACCGCACAAACAAAAAGAGTGCGCAAAAGACTATTACAAACGTGCATATCCGTATAACGTTAAAAATAGCACCGCACAAACAAAAAGAGTGCGCAAAAGACTATTACAAACGTGCATATCCGTATAACGTTAAAAATAGCACCGCACAAACAAAAAATGTGCGCAAAAGACTACGAAACGTGCATATCCGTATAACGTTGAAAAAGCAAACGAAAAATGGAAGATAATATGCAACGAGGGCATCAAGAACTCGAAAATAAAGAAAAGTTGCAGCATAAGATACAAAAAAAAAAAGGAAAATGGCTGGAAACAATCATCGCAAGTATCATATAGCAAGCACAAGCATCGTTCAGACCAATGTTTTGAAAGGCTCAAGGCGCACTAAGGCGCGAAGGGGACCAAAGAGCCTCGAGGCGAGGCGCATACCAAGGCGCGAGATTCATGAATACGAGGCGCACTAAATACATTAAGTTTTTTTTATAATATATGTGACCATTTATGTAGCTTAAATAACACAAAATAACATTAAATACTTAATACATGACACATATAGCCATTATAAAGATTAAAATGGAATAGTTGTCACTTCTCAAATGGATCAACTCTTTGGCTCGATGAACTACATATAGATTAAAATTCATATCAGACTAAATATGCTTGTGTCCCACACTTGCAGACTTACATCTAACAAAGTTCACAATTTAACCCAAATATCAAGCAAGCAACATATTAATATTCAAGGCATAATGCAAATCATACAAATACTCACCCTATGATGTGATGCTTGAAGATAAAATAAACTTATGACGTTATTTACAAATCAATAAAATAAACAATCAATAAAAATCAGTTCAAGATATAAACTTATGACGTGAGACTGTGAGAGAGATTACATATTTGTAAAATGAACAAAATCTATAGTTACCCACTTGATTGTGTGTTTTAGTTTTTTTTCCAAATTAGGGTTATTAGATATAACTTAAAAGGCTCATATATATAACTTATAAGGCCCATGTATCTTTTCTTAATATTTAGAAAACAGCCCCAAAACCTGTTACATCTCTGAGGCGCAAAAAGCTCCAAGGCGCAAAGGCACAAAAATCCCCAAGGCGCTGCGATTTTTATGGGATTCATGCATGTCGTGAGCCTCGATCCAAAAAAATCCCTAGAGCTTGAGCCTTGAGCGAGGCGCACCTAGGCGCGCCTCAAGGCACGCTTTTTAAAACTATGGTTCAGACGATTACAAAAAAAAAAAAAAAAAAAAAAAAAAAAACACACCAAACATCTGCACTAAAGCGGTAGTACTTGTTCAAGACTTGTGTTGGGTTTTAGGTTCCTTGCATCAAGAATTACTCTAAGTACTGGAACCACGGACAGGTTTGATATAACCACGGACAGAAGAGTGTAACCACGGATGAAGACAACCGCGGCTAGTAGTATTGTGTAACCACTGATAATATATAGTAAGCACTGCTAGTCTTGTATAGTCGGTTAGTTTATTGTATTAGATAAATATGGAAAAGATATTTATCTTGTAGGTTATGTATTGTATATTGTATAGGACTCCTTAGCCTATAAAAGGAGGTCCTAGGTTAGGTTAGATATACGTATGTTTTATATCTAAGGTCGATACACTTCAAGGTTGCAAAACCCTAATACTGTAAGAGTATTCGTATTAATAAATAATATTGAGGTGTTGAATGTTTACTGTTCTTCTTCTTAAGATTAAGTATTAAATTCCGCGTAATACTTGATAAGCTTTTGTTACAAGTCAGTTTCTATATTAGATCGTTTGCTCAACTAGGATCAACAAGTGGTATCAGAGCTTGTGATCTAGAAACTGTAACCAAGAAGAAGTCTGTTAATCTTTATTCAAGTAAGGTAAGATGTCTGACGAAACTCACATGGTAACTGCTTCAAAAGTGCCCATGCTCAAACATGGTGAGTATCAAATCTGGAGGATGCGAATGAGGCAATACATTCGTATGATTGATTATGCTCTCTGGGATGTTGTTGAAAAAGGAGACACTCTTCCTTTGAAGGGTGTGGATGGAAAGGAGGTTGCTATTATTAGTGAACCTGATAAAGCTAAAAGGAAAATGGAGATCAAAGCTCACAGTATTCTCTCTATGGGAATACCAAATGAGTTTGCCTTGGACTTTGATCAATATGAATCTGCTAAAGAATTATTGGATGCTCTTGAATTAAGGTTTGCTGGTAATGAAGCTACAAAGAAGTCAAGGATGAATATGCTCAAGCATCAATTTGAAACCTTCACTGCTCTTAGTGGAGAAAAGATTGATGGAACATACAATAGACTTCAAAAACTTATCAGTCAACCGAAGGCAGTGGGCTACAAGTTCCTTCAAGAAGATATTAATTTGAAGTTCATTAGGAGTTTATCATCTGATTGGGCTATTCATACAATTGTGTGGAGAAATAAGACGGACTTTGCTACAATGACTCTAGACAATCTCTTCAATAACTTGAAGGTTTATGAGTCTGAGAATAACTTTTCTCACTCGTCTTCTTCTAATCAAAACATTGCTTTTGTATCCACTAATCACAAAAGCCCACAAGATGTATCCACTGCTGCTTATGGTATAACCACGGCTATTGCAAACAATACCACTGTTAGTGATAATGTCAGTGATGGTGCAATTTGTGCTTTTCTGTCAGATTTAACTACTAGTGTTGATGTTTTGAATCAAGATCTAGATTAAATTGATCCTGATGATCTTGATGAAATTAACCTTCAATGGCAAATGGCAATGCTGACTCTCTAAGCAAGGAAGTTTCTGAGGAGGACTGGAAGACATGTTAGGTATGATGGTCAAAGGAGAGCTGGATTCGACAAAAGCAAGATGGAGTGCTTTAACTGCAAGAAGAAAGGTCATTTTGCTAGGGAATGTCGAGCTCCTAAAAGAATTGAAAGCATTAAGAAGACTACAGAAGAGCCTGCTGCTTCTTCAGCTTTGGTTGCTCAGGATGGGCTTGGTGATTATGATTGGAGTGATCAGATTGAAGAAGGTCCAAATGCAGCTTTTCTTGCTAGTGAAGCTTCAAAAGAGCATAACTTTGCTCTAATGGCCTATGCTTCATCTTCTGGTTCATATTCTGAGGTATCTAATGATTCTAAAACATCTACTTGTACTTTTAAATCATGTTCTGATAACTTAGAATCTCAAAAGGCTATCACTGAGAGTATGAGAAAAGAAGTAGAGAGATTGACTCTAGATAACTTAGGATATAGAGTTGGTCTAAAGGGTGTGGAAGAGAAGCTAAAATTCTGTATTAAATGTGAGTTTGAGTTTGTAGAAAAGATCAATATACTAGGTGGTGAAATTGATCTTAAAAACAGAGAGATTAAAATGCTTAAAGATAAACTAGCAGAGGCAGAAAGTGTAAAACTAAAGGCCCTAGATGAAAAAGAAAAACATGTTAGGGCTGCTAAAACACAATATGCTTCTGATCTAGTAAAGAAGCCAATAGGTCAAAAACTGTTCAAAGATGGTACTGGTTTAGGATACAATGATATGCCACCACCCCCTTTGATGAAACATGCACCACCTGCTAAAGAACTGTCATTTAGTAGTGAATTCAGTTTTAACAAACCTGTTGAAGAGATAAATAAGACTGAAACACCTAAGATAAGTTCTGATAAGTTATCTGATGCTCCCATAATAGAAGATTGGGAATCAGATTCTGAGGATGATAGAACTGAATCAACCAAGTCTGAAAAGATAGAGACAGTTAAGAAAGTTGATTCTAAGCAAGTCAACCTTGTACCTAGATTTGGAGCTAAAGTTACCAAGAAAGTTGTAGAGTACAGGGAAATTCCTAGGGACCAAATGAAACAATATAAACCTAGGGGTAATCAAAGAAGCTTAAATGGTCTAATTTCTAATAGATTAGGTGATGAGTTTCAATGTGTTAAAAAGGCTTGTTTTGTGTGTGGTAGTTTTGAACACTTACAGAGAAATTGTCATAAAAACAGACCACAAGTTTGGAATCATTGGAGGAGGGTAAATCATCAAAACTTTTCAAGAAAAACAAACCCTCATCCTAACAGTAACATGATACCAAGAGCAGTGCTGATGAGGAATGGGAATACAAAATCTATTGTCACTGCTACACCTAAATGGGTTCCAACCACTGCTAAGCAAAATGTAAACACGGCTAAGAAGAATCAAACCACTGTTAAGCAAAATATCACCACTGATTCAAAAGAGGTTTAAAAAATTCCAAAGGTGATAACTGATACAGTGGTTGGAAATCATTTTTATGCTGTTAAGGCCTCAGCAAGTTGGCAATGGAAGCCTAAGACCAAGGTTTTACCACATGTCAACTGTGCATCAATGGACCTAAAGAAATTTGAATATTTTGATGCACAGGGCAGACCCAAGTCAGTACTGGCTTGGGTCCACAAGAGGAACTAACTTGTGTAATTTTATGTGCAGGGCAATCTTCAAACTGAGGTAAAAGATAAAGGAGTTTTTGATAGTGGTTGCTCTGGGCACATGACTTGGGATGGAAGCAATCTGGAAGATTTTGAAGCTTATGATGGAGGTTATGTGGCATTTGGCAATGATCCAAAGGGAGGAAAGATACTTGGCAGAGGCACAATCAGAACAGGGAATCTAGACTTTGAAAAAGTCTATTTGGTACAGGGACTTAAGTACAATTTATTCAGTGTTTCTCAAATGTGTGATAAGAAAAACTGGGTACTTTTTGGGGAAACTGAGTGTGTGGTGTTATCTCCTGAGTTTAAGATGCCTAATGAGAAGTTTATACAACTTAGGGTACCTAGGAAGGAAAATATATATTGTTTTGATCTTAAAGATGTTCTTCCTAAAAGGTCCTTATGTTTGTTTGCTAAAGCATCTATTAATGAGTCAAAATTGTGGCATAGAAGGCTAGGTCATCTCAATTACAAAACAATCAATAAACTGGTAAAAGGAAACTTAGTGAGAGGGTTACCTTCAAAGGTTTTTGAGTGTAAGGAACTGTGTGTAGCCTGTCAAAAAGGAAAACAACATAGAGCTTCTTGTAAGACCAAAACTGTAAACACCATAACACAACCACTGTTTATGCTTCATATGGACTTATTTGGACCTACCTTTGTTAGAAGCTTGAACCATAAGCAGTATTGCCTAGTTATCACTGATGATTATAGTAGATTTTCTTGGGTATACTTTTTGGCTGCTAAGAGTGAGACTAGTGAGATTCTTAAGAGTTTCATTACTAAGATAGAAAATCTAGTAAATCATAAGGTCAAAGTAATCAGATGTGATAATGGAACTGAGTTTAAGAATGATGTGATGAATCAGTTCTGTGTAGCTAAAGGTATTGAAAGACAGTTTAGTGTTGCTAGAACACCACAACAGAATGGTGTAGCTGAAAGGAAAAATAGAACACTAATTGAGGCTGCTAGGACAATGTTGTCAGAGTCTAAGTTACCAACTACCTTTTGGGCTGAAGCTGTAGGAATTGCATGTTATGTGCAAAACAGAAGTAAGGTAGTAAAGCCTCATAACAAGACCCTCTATGAGCTGTTACATGATAGGAAGCCAATGATTGCATTCCTAAAACCTTTTGGGTGTCCTGTTACCATTTTGAATACCATAGACTACCTAGGCAAGTTTCAAGAAAAAGCAGATGATGGATACTTTTTAGGCTATTCTACAAATAGTAAAGCCTTTAGAGTATACAATAGGAGGACTAGACTTGTTGAAGAGAACCTACATGTTCAATTCAGTGAAAAGACTCCTAGTGTTGAGACCAAAGGACCAGACTGGCTGTTTAATATTGATATGCTAACCAAATCTATGAATTATGAGCCTATCATTGCAGGAACTTCCACTAATGCTGATGCAGGTATACAAAAGGATTCTGAAGTAGATACATCTTCAAAGGAAGCTGATTCTCCAAAGGAGTTCTATTTGGTTGAAAAGTGGAAAGCTGGTTCTGTTCCTTCCATCATACACAAGCATGGTCCCTCTGATGATGATGTACTGAATACTGGAGGCAATGTTGATCATCATCAAGATAAGGATGAGTTGTTGCAAGATAACTCAGTGTCGGTAGAAGAAATTGAAAAGAAGAAAAAGCAGTCTGCAAGTACTGCTAAGCCTACTGAAAATGCTGATAGGCCAACTGTAAACGCTGACAAGCCATCTTCTACCACTGATAGTTCAAGTGAAATTCCGGCTACAAGTACTGGAGATAGTACTTTCTTTGGACCTCATCCAAAGCCACTATTTGGTGTTGAGGAGTATCCACATGATCCTAATATGCCTGATTTAATAGAGATTGATAACCTACTGATGATGAAGACATGGATGAATTCTTCAATGCTGATTTGTCTAATTTGGAAACTGTAATTAATGAAAGTCCAATTACTACTACCAGAATTCACAAGATTCATCCCAAGGAACAGATTCTTGGAAATTTGAATACTCCTGTTCAAACAAGAAGCAGGATAAAGAACACAGAACCCTTTCCTGAACATGGGTTCTTTGCAAGATCTCTTCACAAAAGAAACAGTCATAAAGATCTGCAAAATTGCTTGTTTGCTTGTTTTCTGTCTCAAAAGGAGCCCAAGAGAGTGGAAGAAGCTTTAACAGAAGAAGGCTGGGTAGAATCAATGCAAGAGGAGCTTCTTCAGTTCAAACTTCAAGAGGTTTGGACATTGGTTGATCTTCCAAATGGGAAGAGGGCTATTGGGACTAAATGGGTGTTCAGAAACAAGAGGGATGAAAGAGGAATTGTAGTGAGGAACAAGTCAAGGTTGGTTGCTCAAGGATACACACAAACTGAAGGTTTGGACTATGATGAAGTATTTGCACCAGTTGCAAGGATAGAGGCTATTAGATTGTTTTTGGCTTATGCTTCATTCAAGAATTTTGTTGTGTATCAGATGGATGTTAAAAGTGCATTTTTATATGGCACTATTGATGAGGAGGTTTATGTCTGTCAACCTCCTAGTTTTGAAGATCCTGATCATCCTGACAAGGTTTACAGGGTGAGGAAGGCTATGTATGGATTGCATCAGGCTCCTAGGGCATGGTATGAATGCCTATCTACTTATTTGATGGACAATGGGTTTAAAAGAGGACTGATTGATAAAACTTTGTTCATTAGAAAGCACAAAGATGATATTTTACTGGTTCAGGTTTATGTAGATGACATCATCTTTGGTTCTACTAACAAGGAGCTTTGCAGAGATTTTGAGAAACTTATGCATGATAAGTTTCAGATGAGTTCTATGGGAGAACTCACTTTCTTTTTGGGGCTACAGGTTCAACAAAGGACTGATGGTATTTTCATTAGTCAAGACAAGTATGTAGCAGATGTGTTGAAGAAGTTTGGGTTTCAAGATGTAAAGAGTGCAAGTACACCTATGGAGACTCAGAAACCTATGCTACCAGATGATGGAAGTCCCAAAGTTGATTTGAAGTTGTACAGATCCATGATTGGATCTTTGATGTATCTTACTGCATCTAGGCCATACATAATGTTCTCAGTCTGTGTGTGTGCAAGATTTCAAGTAACACCAAATACCTCACACATGAATGCTGTTAAGAGGATCTTTAGATATTTGAAAGGTCATCCTAAATTGGCCTTTGGTATTCTAAGGATTCCCCTTTTGATTTGGTGGCCTACACTGATAGTGACTATGCTGGAGCTAGTCTGGATAGGAAGTCTACCACTGGAGGATGTCAGTTCTTGGGAAGCTGATTAATTTCTTGGCAGTGTAAAAAGCAAACTATTGTGGCTAATTCTACAACTGAAGCTGAATATGTGGCTGCTGCTAGTTGCTGTGGTCAAGTTCTTTGGATTCAGAATCAATTGCTGGATTTTGGGTACAATTTTATGCATACTAAGATTTAAATTGATAATAACAGTACAATTTGCATTATCAAAAATCCTGTTTTACATTCTAGAACTAAATATATTGAGATAAGACATCACTTTATTAGAGATTGTAATGAGAAAAGGTTGATTCAAATGGTAAAAATCCATACTGATTTCAATGTTGCTGATCTTCTCACCAAAGCTTTTGATGTGGGGAGGTTTCAGTATCTTGTAGTTAGTATTGGAATGATTAATCTCTAAACTCTCAAATTGTTTTGTATAAGTTTGTAAAAATATTGGCCTGTTATTATGTAATCTTAGTATTGCTATTTCTGTTTATATCCACTGATAGTGTTGCTTCTAACCACTGATAGAGTTGATCTATCCACTGCTAGTTGTTCTGTGTTTCCACTAACCATTGTGCAGGTAAAAGACAAGTCATTATAGAGATTCAAGAAGTACTGAAGTTACATTGTTCATTCAACAAAACAGTTTACAGCTTACAGCTTACAATGAAACTTCAAGTGCTAATTAAAGACTACATCTATACATGATTTTCTACTAATATTTCTACTACTACTATCCTTGCTTATATCGTTTGAATGCTGGATATGCATTTATCATATGCATGACCAGTACGACGAAGCAGCTAAGGATCAAAATGGAAAGGATGGATTGATGCAAACGAAGAAGCTGAAGCTGATTGTGGCAGATAGATGGATGATATGATATTCTTCTTGTGCTCCATCTTCTCTTTCCACCATTCAGCAACTTACTCCATCTTCCTTTTTCCCTTCCTTGTTACGATGTGGGAAGAAGAACCATGACTTGGTGCACTAAGACCAAGAACCACCTCTCTGTCCTTAGGGAGTGGTGGGTTTCTTGCTCGTGGTCTTGGTTGGGGGTTAGATGATGAAGGTTTGGGGTTTGAAGTCCTCTTCTTAGAAGAGTCATCAGAGGCATCACTTGGATTCATTACACTATCATCTTCTGATGATGGAAGAAATGGGGATTTTAATGGTCGTGGATCTTGTGGGGGTATGACAAATCTCCATGGCTGGGATTCTTGTGGAGGTGCACTGACTGCCATGGGAGATGTTTCTTCGTCTGTATCTTCATAGGGTGATACATACGAACTTAAAGAAGAGATATTCTCTCCTTCTCCTGGATTGCTTGCCAAATAGTTCTTTTTCCATCTCTCCAGACTGCTGTTGAAGGAGGTATTATCATCTGATGAGAGATTGATTGGGTTGGTGCTGCTCATTGTTGGGATTTTTGGAGAAATTAGGGTTTTGATTTGGATTGTGTGTGCGTTATAAGAGATTAAGGGTTCTTTTTATAAGTGAAGTTTAGGGTTATTGAAGTAAATATGGGGCAGGTTAAATGTGGTTGGAGAGTTAATGAGTTTCTTGGATATTGGACTGAGATAAGTTCTAGAAGTTGACTATATTGACTTACCTTGTTCTAACCACGGATAGGTCTTTTGTAAACACTTCTGGCTATTTCTAACCACTGACAACCATAATCTTTGTCTTTGTGTTTGTTTTGTGTTTTTGAACTTGCAGGTATGAAGGATTTGTATACATAGGAGCTGGTGTGTGAGCTGCTTGTGTTTGTTAAAAAAAAAAATGTGTATTCCTTCGTATTTGTGTGTGCTCTTTCACTGCCTTACTTGCTCTATCTCTTGGATATTTGGAGGAGTAATCATCTGTATCCTCTGATGGTTTGTTACAACTGCGGATAGCTGTTATGGAACCGCGGATAGTATGATCCTGTGTTTTTGATACTACAGGGGTTGTTTCGACACTTTGGCAAAAGTATATATCTCTCCCCAAAATCACGGATGGATCAATTTATTTGATCTTCTAATCACTTCCAATTGGCAATACACTTAAACCCTAATCACTTTCTTTGGTTTATTCACAAAACCCACTTCATATCCCTCATTAATCACAATGGCTAACACGTATTCCACTTCACATAACCTTGTTGCCATACTCACTAAGGATGCTCGCTATGAAGGGTTTCATCAAATGATTGATTTCCTCGTTCATAGTCCCATTCACTATGCTTTAACAATTGAACCTACCATTCTTAAAGCCTATATACATCAGTTCTGGAGGAATGCTAAACTTGAAGAGGTTGATGGCTTGGAGGTGTTTAGTACTGTTGTGGATGAGAATGCTATTTCTGTTTCTGAGGAGACCATTAGAGAAGTTTTGAGGCTTGATGATGCTGCTGGTGTTGATAATCTTTCAGATGTTGATATTGTTGCTGGTTTAGAAAGATTAGGGTATACATACAGAGGTGAAAAGGTACAATTTTTTAAGAGTTTGTTTTCACAACAATGGAAGTTTTTGATTCACACTTTGTTGATGTGTATGAGTAACAAGACCACAGGCTTTAATGACTTTCCTTCAAAAATTGCTACTGCTATTATTTGTTTGTCTGATGGAAGGAAATTTAACTGGTCTAGGATGATATATGAGGGGTTAGTACAGAATATTAGGAAGAAGGGTAAATACTATTTGTATCCTAGGTTTGTTCAACTGCTTGTGGAACATCAAATAGTGGAACCTGTTGAACATGCTAGAGAGTATGAAGTACATCATATGCTTCCTAGAGTTTTTGCCCATATGAGGAATCAGCCACAGAATGTTGTCATTAGAGATGTTCCTTTATTTCCTCACATGCTTACTTTGCCTACTGATTCTGAGTTTAATGAAGGTCTTGCATCATGGACTAGGAGAACACAGGGCACTAAGCTTCCTCAGGCTAGTGTTAGTGGTATAGTTAATGAGGCTGTCACATGGAGTGGAGGTGACATGATTGGAAGGGCTTCCACTACTGATTCATGCTTTGATACTGGTCAGGATAGTGGAAACATCAATAAGATCCAACCATTGGCAACTCCTAATGTGGAGAGTTCTTTGGAACTTCACACAGGTGGAGGAATCCCTAGCCAACTGGCTGATACAGGGTACATAGATGATCAGGCTCGGTCTGGTGCTATGTCTTCTATATCCAAGGATTCACCTCTCGGACCAGTTCACACAGGTCGAAGTGGGGAGGATATTCTTGAACGTTTAAATGAATTGACGGTTAAGTGTGCTAAACTGGAGGATAAAATTTCAGGTCTACAGGAGTTATCTGTGTTTCAGGGTAAGGATATTCGGAGGTTGAAGCATAGAGTATTGGTTTTGGAGAAAGTGAAAAGAACTGGAGTTGCTGTTTTGAAAGCTATGAGAAGAAAGAAAAAGAAGGTGGACTCCTCTACTGCTCTGAATGTGAATGATGTATCCAAACAGGGGATGAGTGATGGCATGAATTCAGGGGAGGCTGTGGATGTATCTGTTGGTGTAACTATGGAAGAAGATGTTGATAGTGGAGATCAAGATTTTTTGGTTTCTGATAAAGATGGGAATGAGGTTGTTCCTGAAAAATTGAAGAATGTTGAGGTAGTGCAGAACACAACAACTGATAGTATACCTGAAACCATGGTTAGTACTTTTGTAACCACTGATGCAGTTTCAGACTTGGCTATTGTTCCTACTACTGACACACCCACTGCTATCATAACCACTTCCACTGTTGTCACAACTCTCTCTATATTACCACCTAAACCTAAAGAAGTAGAGAAAGAAGCTGCAAGTACATTGATTAATCGGAGCAAAACATCATCTATTTCTACACCTATCATTGCACCTGCTTTATCTGTTCATTCTACTGCTACTAAACCCAGAGTTAAAAGTTTGGTTATTGGTGAACCTTTGAAGAAGAAAGTGGTTCAATCTGATGTTGGGAAAGGTAAAGAGGTAGTACTGAAGTTTAAAAATAAAGCAGAACAAGAAGCTTATGATGAAGAGTATGGAAGAAATTTGTTAGCTGAAGACCAAGCAGCTTTGGATAAAAGAAAGAAAGAAGAAGAGGAAGCTAGTTAGAGATGGTTAGCTATATGGTATGAATCACAAAACTATCTTCAAGCTTATTTACAAATACTTGATGAGTTTACTGCGCAAGAATGGAAACTGTTGGATGATGAGGAGAAAGCTAGACTGATGAATGGATGGGCAAGGAATGTGAGCAAAACTAAGAAACAGGTTATAAGAAAGAAACCTCCTACTATGGCTCAGATGAGGAATGTATTGATGAAGATTATCAAGAATTCAGGCATAAATGTTTCTGATAATCTCAGTAGGTGTTCATTTGAAAGAATTTTTGAGATTTATGAGAGATGTATGAGAATTAATGATGATTTATGTCCAATGAATTCTAAAAAGGAAGAAGAGTGGATTAAAAAGGATGATGAATGGATTCAAAGTAAAAGAAAGAGAAAATCTGAGGTTCAGGAGACATCTGATTCTAAAAGATTGAAAGTTGTTGCAGATGAAAATCAAATTATTTCTTATGAGTTTAAGCTTTTAGTTGGAAGTGAAGGAGTTTGGAAAATTCAAAGACTCAACAATGAAGTTTTTGAGTATAATAAATTTTCACAAATGCTTCAGTATTTTGATAGAGATGATTTGATGAATCTTTGGATACTTTACAAGAATAAATTTGGTGAAGTACATCCAAATGATTATCATGAGAGGCTGGTTTATCATAATTTGAAGATTCTATTTGAACCTACTCATGATGAACCTGAATGGCAAGGACTCTACAATGGTCAAGTTACTAGATGGTTTTTATATCAAACTTGTGGAGTTCATGTTTTAACTGTTTCTGGAAAGGTTATTCATATGCTTGTAGAAGGTGATTATCCTCAACTGAATAAGCATCCAGGAATAATTGCTCAGATGTTGAAGCCTGGTTGTATCAAGATGTTAGTATCTTATGATGGTCAAGCTTATGATTTGTTGCTGAAGTATGAGAAGATACTTAAAGCTAGTAAGTGTTTGGCTACATCCTCCAATTCAGATGTTTTGTGCTTAAAGAAAACTTGAGAATTCTGTTAGAATTTATCAAGTTTAGGGGAGGATTGTTGGGTTTTAGGTTCCTTGCATCAAGAATTACTCTAAGTACTGGAACCACGGACAGGTTTGATATAACCACGGACAGAAGAGTGTAACCACGGATGAAGACAACCGCGGCTAGTAGTATTGTGTAACCACTGATAATATATAGTAAGCACTGCTAGTCTTGTATAGTCGGTTAGTTTATTGTATTAGATAAATATGGAAAAGATATTTATCTAGTAGGTTACGTATTGTATATTGTATAGGACTCCTTAGCCTATAAAAGGAGGTCCTAGGTTAGGTTAGATATACGTATGTTTTATATCTAAGGTCGATACACTTCAAGGTTGCAAAACCCTAATACTGTAAGAGTATTCGTATTAATAAATAATATTGAGGTGTTGAATGTTTACTGTTCTTCTTCTTAAGATTAAGTATTAAATTCCGCGTAATACTTGATAAGCTTTTGTTACAAGTCAGTTTCTATATTAGATCGTTTGCTCAACTGGGATCAACAACTTGGACAAAACAGTAGAGACCTCACTCACTCCAGAAGACGGGTCATTTGCAGCTTCATCAAGAGTACTGGACCCACCAACATCATAATCTTCAATAGAAAGGGGTATCGCGGAAACATCAGAAGTACTAACAGGAAGGGGCGCAACCGGCAAAGAAGCAGTGCAAACAGAGACTGGCTCACCAGCTGAAAACGTTTCCACACCTATTACATTACGAGCGGATAAAGGATCAATGGAGGAATTGTAAACATCGGCAAGAGACAACCGATAACCATCAAGGCGTTTTCTAACCTGATCAACCCTCCTTTGAACTACCTCCAAAGAGCAAGACAAAGCGTTGTTGCCAACAATAACATCACTACCCTTATCGTAAACAGGGATAATGAGTTGCTCAAGATCCGACTGTAACCCTGCAATCAGGGGAGCATTAGCGGAAGGCTCATCGACACGGAGAATATCCATAACTTTAGCAATACCAGCATTCTTGCTGGACTTGAGCACGGCAAGCAAAGAAAATTCCACATTTTCAAGGGCCCTCACAGCGGAAACATAGTGATCTTCTGCGGAAGGATTATATGCAGCAAGCTCCTCAAGCTCTCTTTTCTCCTTACCATGAATAATACCCGCAGCTAAGCCTTCCTGTATACCCTTATCAATGGCATGCTCAATGACCTTTGCCATTGCCTCAGTATACTCTGGAGAGTTTAAGCACTTAAACACAGCGAGACTCATACCATTCGTCAATAACCAACGGCGGCTAGATAGAAGTGTAAGGAATCGAGGATAAAACTCCTCATCAGGATGACTAGCCAGGGCATACAAGTCAGCAACGACCAAATCAACCTTCCGCATAAGCCCGACCACCTTAGCATCCTGAATCTTACAAAATTTCTCCTCTAAAGCAGCAAAAGATGGAGCTCGACTACGGAGCTCAGAGCATGACTCTTCCAAAGCCCGTACCTACAAACAAAACAAAGTATTAAAAAAAAAAGAGAAAAGAGGGGACATGAATGCACACCTGCCCAAAAAGACTAGAATTCTGAGATTTAAGAACAATAATCTCAGCTCTCAAAGCGGATGACTCAGAATCCTTGGCATTAAGGGATGATTGAAGTGAAGCTACCTCAACTCGAAGAGAATTTCGTTCTCCCTCAAGCGCATAATTTTGGTCCTTTAAGGACGAAAACTCAGCAGCAGAAGCCGCCATGGACGCAATAACAGACGATGCCTGGGAAGAAATAGCACCAGCAACCTCAGACTTCAGAATTGAAATTTCCTTATCCTTATTCGCCAACAGAGACAATAAGTGTTTCCGATCCATATCATTATACTCTAAACGCTGACGGACTTCAGAACTAAAACTCAATTGTCGCGCCACGGCAACATTGAACTCACCTAGGAGGCGCTCATACCCCATATCGCGGATAGAGGAAAAGAAGGCAGGAGGAGCAAACTCGTCCACCATAGAACGAAACTCATCAACATCATCAAGAAGGGAACTCTTGGCAACATTCCACCTCGGAATATAAACACTAGATAAAGAACTAGAGTCCAGGTCATCAACGGTCCGAATATCCTCAACCGGGACATCAAGACCTGAAAGGTCATCAAGAATCGGGTAAACACTACCAACCGGAGGAAGGCTACCTGGGAGAGAGGAAGGAGCATTAACTGGGCTCTTTCCCTTCCTAATGGAATAAGCAGCAGTAATGATGGCATCCGTCATAACAGGCATAGGAGAACTACGAATAAGCAAGTAAAGAACAAGTAAATAAAAGGAAGAAGCGACAAAAGAATTGATACGCTTACACAGCGCGTTCGGGGTCAAAGGAACTTCCTTTTCATCGAGCAAGTTTTTCAACACCCTAGGCAGTGAACCTAATCGTTATTTTGTAGTATTAGGGTAAGCCACGGGAATTGATATCGTTCTCTAGGAGAATAGGAATGCTAGTGAGAAGTTACTATGCTAAGGTTGGGGCTGAGGAAGATTATTTTTTATCTTTTTTATGTTTTTAGGAAATGGAAAGGTACGAATCTCGGGGTTTGGATTTGGGGGTTGGTATTTCTACCGATTACTTCTACTATCTAATTATCTAAGCTAAGGTGAGGGTAGTCTATGTCTATTGTTGTGTGCTCATATGATGATTAAGAATGTATTTGCTTAGGATTTATTACTCCCTAGTTATCTCCTATTGATGGTTGAATTGTCACGTCCTTATTCTTAATCGCGTTGTTTCTCTAAGGTTGTAGGGTATGCGTTTATCCCTAACTCTTTGAAGCTACCAAAGGTTAATGACTACAAAATCTCTAGGATTTATAAACTTTAACTCTAAGGTATTCTTTGGATGTATAGCCTACAATTACTCTAGGTGATTATAAACTAAGGTTCAACAAAGATTAATCAAGCATTAACAACACAACGAATGACCTATCTCAATACTAGGTCAATCACAACTAAGATAAGAAACAACCAATCAATATTCAATAACTAAGTTTCATATTACCTAAACAAACACACAAGTAAATTAGCAGGACATGGGGAACATGCAAGCATACACACAATCAATTGAAGACATAATTAAATTAATGAAGTAAAACACTTATCTTGATGTAAGATAGGGTATGAAACCCTAAACTACTGTACAAGACAGCCTTGGTTTGGTTTAGGTTTTTACTCCACAAAACTGCACACTGAAAACTAAAAAATTCGGTTTCTATATATAAGGTTACAACTGCGACGACGTCACCCTTTAGTTTGTGACGACGTCGGGTCGCCGTCATTAGGTTTCGTCTTGGCCACGTTATCATTGTGAAGGCGTCACCTTATGTCTGTGACGCCGTCGCCTTGAGTCTCTGACGCTGTCTGAGCTGCGACGCCCTACTCTTTTAAAACCTGATGCCGTCACTTGTAAATAAGCAATTTGGCTACTGAGTCGTCACAAAACTTGTTTTGACGGCGTCACAAGTATAACCTGACGCCGTCCCCTTCAGTTTTAGCAGCTTTAGTGTCTCGATTCTTGACTTTGGCCATTTTCTTCGTATATTCGCGCCTTTTCGTCCGAATAAGTGTCATTCCAGCAATTTGCCTTCAAGATACCTAAAAAGTGAAAAGGAACGATATTAAGTAATAACGGATACAAAAGTGATCAAATAAGGGCTTAAACGACCCCTCAAAAAGGTACATTTTAAAACCTTATCAAGAATAAAGAAAAATAAAAGCAAAAACAAACAAACCTGGAAGGAGAACCATCATGATGGAGCAAACCAAAACCAGATTCAGTAGGCATTCCAGCTTCATAACGGGGAGTAATTGATAATAAAGGAGAGGAAGAAGAAGAATAAGTGGTCAAAGCATTTAAACAATATTCAAGAGATTGCGAACTTTGAGCTAACAACTTCTTAATAGATTCTGAAGACTTACCACCAGTAGAGGCCCTACTAGAATCATTAAGGTCGCTCCTTGCCTTTTTAGGGGGATGAACGAGGTTGATACCAACCTTCCTCCTTTTCCTACCAGAACCAGAAGCCATCCCACTGTCAAAACCAATATTGGAACCAAAATAATCGGACCGCAGAACAACACCAGCGGATGATTGAGAAATCCCAATTCCAGAACAAGTAGCTGCACGCTCAACTTCACCAGATGAAGGAGGAACAAGAGAGACAATACGACTTTCGGTCGATTTTAGCAAAGGAGCTTCATCATCCTCCTGTGGCCGAACATCAACAAGCAACTCCATCGGGTTTTTATTCTTAACCAATGACAACAAATCCATAGCTGTAGCAAACAGATGGAAAAGAAGCATAGATCAGCAGAAAATCAAGGAAAAATAATAAAAGAGAGAAACATAGATATGGTATACCCACCCCGATTCTCTTGATCATAAAACACAGGATAAAAGTCATTGCCCAAAGTGTAAGTACGGCTGAACCCAACCAAACAAAGGAAAGGTTCCGGAAACTTAACAAAAGAAGAAGCATTGGTAACAAGAGAAGCAACGTGTTCAGCATTAAATTCAATATCCCTAGGAACGAAATCTTTAGGAAAACGTCCGCTAACAAAAAAAGGACGAATAGAAGGACAACCAAATGAGTCAATCTAGAAAAAATGGTCGTTCCAACTTTTAAAACAATCAAGGGGCTTGGTATAGCAAACACCAAAGCTATCAGCATGTTTACTAAAAGAAAGTCAGCCATGACTGCGAGACAAGACATAAAAACACCTAAACAAACCAATTGAGGGTTCAATACCAAGGGCAAAACAAAGAATTTCAAATTGAGAAACCTTAGCAGCACCAATAACGGAAAGCTGTGAGATATGAATACGATAGTAGTCAAGAATCGAAACAAGGAAAGAAGACAAGGGAAGACGGAAATTAGCAAACTCAAAGAAACGGGTATAGACACCAATCTTCCCATTCGGTGCTTCACGAATAATTTTGTCAGGATCAGCAAATTTTGGATGAACACACCTCGGAATCGAATAATCAATAAAAAAATGGTCAAGCACCTTCCGGGATAATTTAGACTTGGTAGAAGCAAAAGTACCCATAACGGAAAAAGAAAAAGGGAATCAAGAACCTAACCTGACTGCGGAACGTGGAAAACAGACACACCAAAATTAAAACCAGATCAAAGAATAGCGTTCGCAACAGAAGAGCAGTAAAAAGAAAAATGCCTAGAATCAACATATGGGGTATTTATACAAACGGAATGACGATTAACTAAGAAAACCCTAAGAGAGGACACACGTCCAAAAAACAATCTAACGATCAAAATCAAAGCCACACGGATAAGGATGGTGGAAGACCAAGGGCCTACGAGGTCAAGTCAACCAGAACAGAAAAAGCCATAAAACGCCCGCGTTGCAAAAAACAATTCCCAAGGAAAAGAAGCATCAAAGGCACGCTCCGAGAACGTGGAAGAAAAATCAACTGGCAAGATATAGTCTAAGTAAATCCACCACACGCGACAATATCCGCACGCAATGCACATACTAGACTGGGGGGTCTGGATGGTATAGCGGCCCCTAAGGGTAGAAAAAAGCATCCTAGGAAAAGAAAAAGCGCATGACGAAATCTTTAGTCAACCTAAGTCTAGTGACATTCACCGCATGCGACAATATCTGTACGCAATGAATATACTAGACTGGGGGGACTTGATGATGTATAATATGTATAACAGGCCCGTTAAGCCCAAAACATACTCTACGCCCACTCTGGACTCAGGTCCAATAACCACAAACCCTGGGCCGGCAGTAAGCCCAATGACTAAGTCGGCTACGGCCCAGGCCTTGGAATGTGCGCAAGATGCATAACGGGCTGAACCTTCAACCGTTAGGCCTATCATGTCCGTATCCATGAACAACACGGGACCCTTGTCCGTCAAGGGTCCGACTCCGGCAACTAACCACTATATGCGATAATCCAGGGAGCCCCAGCGGCAAACTTCGCCTATAAAAAGGGCTCTAGTCCCCATACAAGGTAGAACAACTTTCTCTCTCATAATTACACACATACTACTTTCCCTCTCAAGAATGCATACTTACTCTCACGCCGGAGTCTAATCGTGGGGTCCGTCCCCATGGTAAGACTAACGGTTTACCTTTCTTGTGCATGGATCTCATCCAAATTACTTGAATTAGTACAAGATCAATCCACCAAAGGCTTGGCGGCCCAGTCCAGCAAGCTACGCCCAGACTTACCGTAACCCATCGCACAAATTGTACTAACAATACTCAAGCATTAAATACAACGAATGATGCCTAGTTGCACTTCTAAGCCAACTTACAATTAGGATAAGAAACAACCTAACAATAATCAATAACTAGGTTTCATAGATCTAAGCAAACACACAAGAAATTTAGCTAGACATGGTAAACAAGCAAGCATACACACAATCAATCGAATTCGGGACAAACATAATGTTACTTTGGATTAAAAAACCTATCTCGATGTGTAAAATATGGTATGGGACCCTAAGATACTGTCCAATTCGAACTACAAACGATTTAGGATTTTTTCTCCAAAAGTCTACCTCTCTAAATGCAAAAAAATCGAATTCTATATATAGATTTACACTTGCGACGGCGTCACCTTTTGCATGGGATGCCGTCAGCACGCCGTCATTAGGGTTTCGTCTGGGCCAAGTCATCGATCGGACGCCGTCACCTTAGAGTTGTGACTCTGTCGGTCTTTAGTTGGGACGTCGTCTTGATTCTAGATCTGGGCCGTCTGAGTTGAAAACTGTGAGTGACGCCCTTCTTCTTTAAGGTGTGACGTCGTCAGGTTATGTGACCAAAATTTCTACTGAGCCGTCGCGTGCATGTTTTGATCAAGTCATCATAGAGGGACGACATCGCCCTTTGATTGGGACGCTGTCAGGTACTGTTGATCAGCTTTGAGTGGCTTCGATCTTGACTTTGCCATTTTCTTCATGTATTTGCTCCTTTTCGTCCAAATATGCTTCATTCCAGCATTTTGCTTCCAAGAGACCTAAAATGTAAAAAGGAACGAAATTAAGTAGTAACGGATATAAAAGTGGGCTTAAATGACCCCCTAAAAGCGTACGTTTTAAATCCTTATCAAATATCCCTACATTTGGTATTTGCTTGTCCTCAAGCAAATGTGCTTTTGGCCAATCAATTTATAAGTTAGGGGGCATGAAGCATGGGTTTAAAATAATTTATAACAAGTAAAAGCACCGCAATAGTCATAATAAGCACGGGAATTATACACTATAGCACGTCACAAGTGGTGTTTGGATTCTCTCATCTCTCGGGTTTATATGAAATATAATAAATGGAAATAGAAGATAAACACTCATTACCTGGCATAGTACATAGATTACCATAAGCTTGAGAATAGATCAAACCTCCACCGCTTTTGCTTAAGGACCTAGAAACAAATATCTAAGAGGTCTTTACAAGGGTTGTAACGTTAGGCTTACGGTATGAAAACAAAGGGTTTTGTTGGATAAGGAATATTTAGTGGTGGGAAGTCAAAAATCTTATGTTACAAGCATGAAAAGCGTGGCGTTGCTAAGCCAAGACTCGACTCACTAACTCTAGATAACTTGAAACAAAACAAACATATATTTAAAGACATAAAAATAAAGATAAATGTAGGATGGTAGCCCGTATGTTTTTCTTTTTCATTTTTTTCATTTTTTTTAACACACTTTTTTTTTGCATACGTTTTTACTCTACCATCCTCTACGATAACATCAAAATATAAGGGATTTATAGGAGCATCCCTACACTTGAGTTTTTATTTCTCTAACACTAATTGACCCGATTTGAAAAGATCAAAACACTTGGAGTATTTAATTACGTAGACAAAGGAAATTTGAATTTATCGTTCTTTCCCGTTACTCCATAAAATATTACTTTTACCCATGAGTCCTAATCGTCCCAAAACTGTGTACAAAAGATATGACCCGACTTAGCAACCATGCAAGTAACTAGATATTTGAACTAAGGGTATAGTAATGATAACAATAATGCACTAAAGATGAGTGCATACAAGGTAGGCTAAGACGATTTGGGTGTACATTTGGGGGTGGATTGTAAACAATGCTCTTCATTGATATTCAGGAAAACCGAAACATCACGAGAACCGCGAAAAGGATAGGCTCTGAGGGGTTAACTAGGGGTATCGTGTACTAAAGATGAGTACATCGCAAGGGTGTGGGGTAATTACTCGACCGATGTGGAAGATGTAATTATAGTACATGTTTCAAACAAGGGTTATCCTAATGCCTATTTTCATTTAGTTATTCCTAACTACACAAGTGTAGTCTCACTAACGATATCGGAATGCATCACAAAACAAGTTCTAGAATCTATTATACTACCGGTACACTCTCTAAGCATTAAAGGTGAATGCTTTTATTCTTAAAGATCTAGGGGCAAACCTCACATTTTTGGGGTGGAATTTGAGTGGTAAACGGTTTTTGTGCTAGTCATATAATTCCTATCCATGAGACGCTTTATTAAGACTAAAGTTTAGCTCGTACATGTCATAATTTTTTTTAATTTGGTGCTAAAATTGCCCTAACGAATATTTCTCATAGTTTATTGCACAAATTACCAAGGACAAGACAAATAATCAAGTGAGTGAATAGTTTCTAAGTTTCCGTTTTATTCTCCCTCCCTACACTTAAACTGAACATTGTCCCCAATGTTCCCCGAAAGTATCAAAGTTATGATAAAGGAAGGTAAGTAAGGAAAAGAAACTAGTACTCCCCTGATTAGCTTGGTAGGATCCGTGTGAAGTTGCGGTTAAATTCTTTTTTCAAGAAGAATGCATAAGTAATAAGTTTCATCCAATGTTGTGTTTCTTCTTCTTGTCAAATATAACCTGCACACTTAAGAAAACAAACAAAACTTTCGCGTAAAATCGGCGGTAAAACTATATATGACTCAACTATACTAGAAAGCAAGTAAGATATAATGTTTGTGGAATGAACGTTTGCAGTTTTTTTGAAAAATTAAGACCTGGGAATTTCCAAAAATTTATAAGTAGCACAGAAAACGAAAAAATGATAAACTGTTTCTGCTTAACCTAACGTCGTCAGGCTTTAATCCTGACGCTGTCAGGTTGTCCTGACAGAAACTGGTCTGCTGCGTTTTTCTAGAAAAATTCTAAAAAAATTACATCTTTAAACCTGAAAAAATTCTTGCAAAACATCCATTATGACTCGATAAAAGCATTTGACTCTAACAAACACACATATATATCAATTTCACTACTTGTAATTCTCATGTTCATGTTATTCAAAAACGTATGTGATCTTCCCTACACTTATCTTTTTGTAAAATACCTTTATATGTAACTAAGACGAGGTTAAAGACAAAATAAAGCATTTTCACAAAATCAAACATGAGAATAAACAATAATGAAAAAGATATATGACACAAAACAAGCAAACAATTAAACATGGGTTCCTCCCATGAAGCGCTTTTCTTTATTTATGAGTCTTGTAGCTAGACTCGAAGTCGTGCTCCTACGTACCTATGTAAGTAAGTTTATCCTCAAGAATGTCATAGGGATCAAACTTATCTTTTAACTTCCTATTGGTACGCTTAGTCCGGTATGCCTTTTCAAACTTTTCTCCATCGGGATCATAGATTGTCATCCTAATGTGCCATTCTCCATTCCCATCACTAGGTGGTCTATCCCAACTCCAATTATGCTTAGGCTTCTCACTCTCAACTTTCCACTTATTCATGTTAAGATTAATGGGCAAGGTTCCTAGGAACTTGGTCATCTTCCTAAACAGTAAGGTATCCTAGAACGGGTTCACTTCAATGTCCCTAGCCAATTGTTGTTCATGGAGAGTTGAGTTATTTACGAAGGTCTCTTCTAGATAGAAAGGTCGTTGAGGACCTACAAAATCTCCATTAATCCAAGGTCCATATCTAGATGATTTTCTATCCAACATGATCTCATAGGGTATTTGTTCATCCTCTTTGTAGTAGATATGCTTCTTGACATCGTAAATTGACCTAACACTCCCTTCTACTGCCACTATCTTAGACATCTTACAATCAATTATGGCACTAGCGGTAGCTAAGAATCCTCTTCCTACTAACAATGGGCGTGTTGGGTCCTTATTCATGTCTAGCACATGGAAATCCGCCAAAAGAGTTAATCGACCTACGTGCACTACCATGTCCTTCACTATCCCTGCCGAATATGCAATACTACCGTCCGCTAGACCTAAGATGGTTTTCATTGGTTCTATCTTACCTAGGTTAAGGCTTCTATGGAGGGACAACAGAAGAAGATTGATGCTTGATCCTAAGTCGGCTAATTTGTCGAAAGATTTGTAATTTCCAATTCTACACGGAAGAATGAATAACCTGGGATCATCTAACTTCTTAGGTAACTTATTTTGCACAAATGCGGACCCACGTTCTCCTAATTTTAGTTCTTGCTCATATTTTTCTTTTAAAGCATTATAATAAGGCGCATGAGTCAAGACTTCAAGAACTATTTTTTTGGTGAAGCTCCTTATACTCCTCTTCTAGAGTAGGTTTGGGTTCTTGGTTGATTGGTTTCTCAAGAGTTGGATGGACCGTTGGTTCGGGTGCCTGGTATCTCATGAGGGATCGTTTGGAACCTGTGTTGATGGTGTTGACCGAGTGGATTTTAGGGTGAGAAGGGCATGGATATGCACTCTCCCTTGGTGAGCAAGAACATGAAGTCGATGAAATCAAATTCACTTTTGGGTTCTTTATAGTGTCACTTGGGAGTGCTCCAATCTCCCGGTCATTGAAGGCTTTTAAGAGGGTGTCGAGCTTGATTGTCATCTCGCTTTGTCGTTGCTTGAAATCGACTTCAAGCTTAGTTAATCGAGCTTCTTGAGATGACATGAATTTGGACACCATTGCCTCGAGACTAGTGGAATTCCCGGTGTTTGGAGGGTTGTTGTAGGAGGTTTGGTTTGGTTGGGACCTATTGGGTAGACTAGATGAATTATTTCAAGACGGGGTTTGAGTTTTGGCTCCACCTAAAGTTAGGGTTGATTTCTCCAAGAGGGGTTGTAGGAATTTCCTAAGTTGTTTTACTCGGGCTTGAAAGTGTACCACTTCTCTCCCGCTTCATCGGTACGCGTGGAGGCGTAGTCCGCAAAAGCTTGTTCGGGGAGTCTTGTGCAATCACGAGTATCGTGGGGACCACTACATAATTCACAAGGTAGAGTGATTTTGTTCACTTGGTGTGAAGGTTTAGGATTCTCGTAGGAGCTGATTAGGAATTTGACTTGATCTTCAAGTTCGAACATCCTACGATTGGAAGTTTGTGAGTCAATGGGAGGCAAGGAAATTGCCTTGACGGTTTTGGGAAACTCACGGGGGTCATTCCAACATTCATTGTCATAGAGGGCAAGGTCCTCTATTGTACCCCACGATTCTTCCGCGGTGAGTTCACTAAGTTTTCCACCGGCCGCTTGGTCGATGGTTTGCCTAGTTGAGAAGTTTACATGATCATAGAAGATTTGGACTTGAAGCCAAAGATCAATGCCGTGATGAGGGACTTTATGGAGTAAGTACTTGAATCGATTCCACGCCTCCTAGAGAGTTTTGCCTTGACGTTTTTGGAACATCAAGATGTCATTCCTAAGTTTGGTAGTTCTCCCCGGTGGGAAAAATTGGGCGAGGAAAAGAGTGGTGAGATCATCCCAACTTGAGATAGATCCGGGGGGAAGTCGCTCAAGACAATTACTAGCTTGGTCCCGTAGAGAAAATTGGAAGAGACGTAAGCGCGTGGTCTCTCGTGTGGTAGCATCAAGGTCGATAGAGTCAACAATTTTAAGAAAATCCTTGAGATGCTGATTAGGATCTTCGGAACGAATTCCATGGAATGCACATCCTTTTTGCACCAACCGGATGGTGTCGGATCGCAGGGCCGTAGTTTGAGCTTGATCGGGGAGCTCAATGTTGTTCCTATAGCCTTGATGGCTCGGTCTAGAGTATTCACCAAGAGTACGGCCTCTTAGCGGGTCAATTGGTGGTGGGTTATCACCTTCCATGATGAAAAGTGATGGGGTTACGAACAAAGACACGAAGAAGGATGATAGACTACAAGGAAGCTAATGAAAATGGGGGAAACAAACTTACTTGATAGGAATCAAGCAAGAGAACGTAAATGAGATAGAAATCTAACTAGCTATTCTATTTCCCGGCAGCGGCGCCAAAAACTTGATGCGCGTACGGAGCGCGTTCGGGGTCAAAGGAAACTTCCTTTTCGTCGAGCAAGTTTTTCAACCTCCTAGGCAGTGAACCTAATCGTTGTAGTGTAGTATTAGGTAAGCCTCGGGGATTGATATCGTTATCTAGGGGAATAAGAATGCTAGTAAGAAATTTATGACGAGAAGGTGGGGGTTGAGGATGATTCTTTTTTATCTTTTTATTGGTTTTTTAGAAAGCGAAGGTATATTGGTTTGGGGGGTGGTACTTCTACCGATTACTTCTACTTATCTAATTATCTATTTACTATGGGTAGCTATGTCTATTTGATGTGTGCTCATATGATGATTAAAAATGTGTTTACCTAGATACTATTACTCTCGAGTTATCTTTTATTTGTCGGTTGAATTGTCACACCTTATCTTAACGCGTTATATTCCTAAGGTCGTAGCGTATGCATGCCCCCTAGTTCTTTGAGGTTATCTCTCGTTTATGACATACGAAGTCGGCAAGCCTAAGCTATTTCATTCATAAGCCACAACATCATAAAGCATACTCAAGCATTAAATACAACGAATGATGCCTAGTTGCACTCCTAAGCCAATTTACAATTAAGATAAGAAACAACCTAACAATAATCAATAACTAGGTTTCATAGATCTAAGCAAACACACAAGAAATTTAGCTAGACATGGTAAACAAGCAAGCATACACACAATCAATCGAATTCGGGATAGACATAATGTTACTTTGGATTAAAAGACTTATCTCGATATGTAAAATAGGGTATGGGACCCTAAGATACTGTCCAATTCGGACTACAAACGATTTAGGGTTTTTTCTCCAAAAGTCCACCTCTCTAAATGCAGAAAAATCGAATTCTATATATAGATTTACACTTGCGACGGCGTCACCTTTTGTATGGGACGCCGTCAGCTCGCCGTCATTAGGGTTTCGTCTGGGCCAAGTCATCGATGGGACAACGTCACCTTAGAGTTGTGACGTCGTCGGTCTTCAGTTGGGACGTCGTCTTGATTCTAGATCTGGGTCGTCTGAGTTGAAAACTGTGAGTGATGCCCTTCTTCTTTAAGGCGTGACGCCGTCAGGTTATGTGACCAAAATTTTCACTGAGCCGTCGCGTGCATGTTTTGATCAAGTTATCATAGAGGGACGACGTCGCCATTTGATTGGGACGCCGTCAAGTACTGTTGATCAGCTTTGAGTGGCTTCAATCTTGACTTTGCCATTTTCTTCATGTATTTGCTCCTTTTCGTCCAAATATGCTTCATTCCAGCATTTTGCTTCCAAGAGACCTAAAAAATGGAAAGGAACAAAATTAAGCAGTAACGGATATAAAAGTGGTCGATTTAGGGCTTAAATGACCCCCTAAAAGCGTACGTTTTAAATCGTTATCAGTGAGCTAGAATAGCTAAAGGAGATTAGAAAAGAAATAAAAATGATAAAGAATGAGAATATCTCATATTCTCATTGAGAAGGGCGTAACTGTAATTATTTATGCGGCTAAAGTATTAGATATTTGTTTTGGAAAAATTTATAATCACTGAGTGCATAGTCTCTCAGTGAGCCATCTTCAGGTTACTCAGTACGAGGCAAAGAAGAAGCCTCTCCACTCAACAAGGCGGAACTTAATGGGTGAAGACTAAGTCAAGAAGAAGATGGTGGATTCAGTTAGTGATGACAATAACTCACTGAATCCCTAAGACTCCTCTCCAACTGTTAGCACTGAAGACAAACTGAAGGAAGAGACTGAAGAATGAGCGGGACTAGGCGGGAAAAGTTTACCCAGATAAAACTAAGTCCCTATCTACTAAAGCCATATCTTCCCATTTATAGTAAGCGGCGATACTAAAGGATTCTCTGTTAAGGAAAGAAGCTTCGCCGCCTGACTACTAATAGCAAAGTAAACAGTAATCGAATATATCTATATTCGTTATTACTGTGATCAATGTGTTTGTCTTCTAGGATAAAGTTAAAATCATACTTGTATAAATAGCATAAGAGAATGTGTGAAAAGTTTAAGCTTGTGAATTGTAAAAACACACATACACACAAGCCAACTTTTCACTCTTCCGAATACAACTTTATCCTTGAGCTAGCTCAGTGGGTTCTAAGAGTTGTGCTCAGACTTAGCCTGAGCTTAGAGAGGAGTCACCCCAAACTTTGTCATTTCAATCCCATGTACTATTCCGAAAGTACTTGGGTAACGTATTCTTTTGATTTATTTCTAATAAGAATATGATGTTGAAAATTACTTTGTGTGTTTTACTTATGTTAATTTCAGTCATTATTCACTGTTAAATTGCTTTAAGTACTTAATTGTTTTCTTTAAAAACGATAGTGAATAGGGAACAACAAGTGGTATCAGAGCCAAGCTGATTATAAAACCTTTTAAGCCGCTCTAAAACGTTTTTAAATCAGGATTCCTATGGCTGAAATTGATGTACCCCAACTAGTCGATAAAAAGGGTGGAGCTTATTCAGCTGTTGCCCCTAGACTTGAAGTTGGCAAATTCAACAAATGGAAAAAGCGTATGCTTTGCTATTTGATTGGGATGGAACCTTATTATATCAAGTGTATTAATGAGGGTCCATTTGTCCCAAAGACTGCTGAAGGTTTGCCCAAACCTGAAGCTCAGTGGACTCAGGATGAAAGGAGAGTGGTCAACCAGGACCAAAGACTCAAAAGTATCATCATATCATGTCTTCCTGATGATATAATGGAGTCAGTTATAAGCTATAACATGGCTAAAAAAACCTGGGATGACCTGGTCCATAGCCATGAAGGTCCATCTGATACCAAGGAAAACAAGATAATGGACCTGAAACTTGAGTATAATACCTTCAGGGCTAGGGATTCTGAAACTCTCTCTCAAACTTACACCCGTTACAAAACTCTTTTAAATGAACTGGCTAATGATGGTGTTAAGTTATCCAAACATGAGATAAATGTTGGTTTTGTTAATTGTCTCATTGAGAAATGGTTGAACTTCTCTCAGGGACTTAGAAATGCAAATCACATCCAAACTCTTGAACTTCCTGAAATTTATGGGAAATTTGTCTATGAGGAAAACCTCATCAACAGACGATACCCTGACTTAAAGAAGTCTCAGGAAGTCAAGAAGTCCCTGACCATCACCTCACCTATATCAACTGCCTTCTTTTCTAACAATGTGGTTCAAGATTTTCAAGAAAATTCAGATGATGAGCCTGATGAGAGATCAAGTGAGGAAAGGGCACTCCTTGCAAACTCTCGAAGGTTTATTAAAAGAAACAAAGGTTTTTCAACTGCTAAAGCAAATGAGGACACTGAATGCTTTAAGTGTCACAAAACAGGCCATTTTGCAAAGGACTGTTTTTCAAAAACAATTTCTGAACCCTCTTACAGACCATCAGGGTCAAATCAGTCCTCAGGCTTTAGCAAATTTCAACCTAAAATCTATCAGTCTCATCAAAACTTTCAGAATAAATCTGACAGAACAAAACAATAGATTTTGAAGCCAAGTATAGGAAGATCAAAGCTAAGCTTGCATTACTTGAGGCCAGTCCCTCAGAACCAAAAAGTGTTCAATCTGTGCAGGGTAAAAACAAAGGTCTTGTTGCTGAAACCTTCGACTGGGATGAAGAGCCAGTCTCATCAGATGATGAAATGGTGCATGTCAGCGCACTGATGGCCCTCTCAGAGGAAGACAAGCTAGCTGTTGGAAAGAATCATGCCAGAAATGGAGAATGGGTCAACATCACAATGAAGAAGGTAAATACTCTACTTTCTATGGATGATGATTCTGATTGGCAGTCCTATATGAACTATATCAATGTTGATCTTAAGTTTGTAGAGGAGCAAAGACTAAATCTTTTTTCTAAGTACAACAAGTTAAGTTTTGAATTGAATAAGTGTAGGGATGAGTTACTTGTGTTAAAACAAAACAAGCTTGAGGCTATCACCTTACAAATTCAAAACACTGAATTAGTTAAAAGAAATCAGGCTCTTCAAGATGAACTTAAGAAAGAAAAAGAAATCATTGATAGTTGGACCAACAAGAATCCAAGAGTCTTTGATGCTGTGGGTGCTCCCAGTAGCAAAAAGAGAGTCATAGGTGAACATCATCTTTCTGACTCTCACAACAAAGACCAGAGTCCTAAACCATTTGTGTCTGGTGGCATGATTACCAATATGTTGTCTGTTCCCAAGCCCAGTGATTGGATTGAAAGACTTAATCCTGAGAGTAAGCTTCCTAACTTTGACTCTGGAAGAATTCTAGAGCCTGAAAGTCAAGCTCTAAAGCTTGGACTCCCAGATGTGCCCAGTAGCACTGAACACATCTCTGAGTCTGAAGATGAATCTCAAGCACCACTTCCACCTTTGGAACCTCTTCAGGGTGCTGATCCTAGCTCTGAGCTTACTCCATTACATTACAATCCACACTCTCCTAAAGAAAGGTCTGGACTTGGTAGAACCATTTTGAAAAGACCATCAAAACCAACTCAACAAGAATCCACCCCCACTGAAAATTCCACATCCTCAGCCCCCACTGAAGCTGATTAGATTCAGCAACTGACTGAACTTGTGAGGAAGCTAACTGACAAAATGGAATCTATTGAAAAGGTCCCTGAACCAATCAAGGAGACAAAGTCAGCTTCCTCTAGTTCCTCAAAGTCAAAAGCCACCACAAAAAACAAGCAGAAGTGTGATCTGTGCCACTATACCAGTCATACCACTGACAATTGTTATAGAATCCTTTTTTGCATGATCTGTAAAAAGGATGATCACAGGACTGCTGACCACTTGCAATATGTTAGCTCTCTCAGTCAAGAAAACTACACCATAGTTGGTCATCAGTATGCTTCTTCATCCAAAGCTCAAAAGTTGAGAGCAAAGCCCTTTCCTCCTTGCCCACACTGTGGCTTTAATGATCATCGCCCTGATGATTGTCTTATGAACATATGCTGTGATATTTATGGTAACACAACTCATAAGACATCTCAGCATGACAATGTCATCCACGCAAGGAGAAGTTCAAAACAACCCAAATCCGCTGAGTCATCCACAGTCTCTAAATGCAAAACCTGTGGTAGCTCATTGCACTCCACCACTGACCATGAATCGATTGCTCAATTCAAAGAGACCATGAGACCCAAGCCCACTAGTAAGTGGGTCACGAAGAGAAACTAATTCAGTTTACTACTTGTGCAGAGGCATGCCAGGGAGCCTATCTGGCATCTAGACAGTGGATGCTCAAGAAGCATGACTGGTGTGAAGGAATATCTGCACAAGTATGTAAAGGAACCAGGGCCCAAGGTAGTATTTGGTGATAACTCATCATGTCCCACAGAAGGTTATGGTTCAGTAAACTGCAATGGAATAGTTTTCTCTAGGATTGCTTATGTCAATGGTCTCAAATACAATCTCATCAGTGTCAGTCAGCTATGTGATGCTAAGTACATTGTACAATTCAATGACAAACAAGGTACCATTTTCAATGCCAACAAGGAAGTTGTGTTGATTGCTCCTAGGAGAGACGATGTTTATGTCTTAGACATGTCAACTCTCTCTAAAGATGGAACCTGTCTCTTTGCCAAAGCCACTGAAACTATCAATTGGCTGTGGCACAAGAGACTCTCACACTTAAACTTCAAAAACATCAACAACTTGGCAAAACAAAACAAGGTCCTTGGCTTACCATCACTGGTTTTTGTAAAAGATAAACCATGCTCAGCCTGTGAAAAAGGCAAACATAAAAGAGCATCTTTCAAAACCAAGCAAAACTTCTCTATCAAAAGCTGCCTTCACCTCTTGCATATGGATCTCTTTGGACCAGTCAGTCCTAGATCAATCCAGCATGAGAAGTATACACTTGTCATTGTTGATGAGTATTCAAGATACACTTGGGTATACTTTCTTTCCAAAAAGAGTCAGGCAGCTGATACTATAATGTCATTTATCAGGAACATTGAAAACCAGAATGACATTACAGTGAAACAAATCAGAACTGACAATGGTACTGAATTTAGAAATGCTGAGCTTGAGAGTTTCTGTGATGAGAAGGGAATCTCCCAAAATTTATCATCTCCTTATACCCCTGAACAAAATGGGGTAGCTGAAAGGAAAAACAGAACTCTCATTGAGGCTGCAAGAACCATGTTAAATGGCTCAGCCCTTTCAAAGCATTTCTAGACTGAAGCAGTTAAAACAGCCTGTTACACTCAAAACAGGTCAATCATTGTCAAAAGATATAATAAAACCCCATATGAGATATTCAAAGGTAGACTTCCTGACATCAGCTACTTCCATGTGTTTGGATGTCCTGTGTTTATTCATAACCACAAGGATCATCTAGGCAAGTTCGATGCTAAAGCTGATGATGGATACTTTCTAGGTTACTCATTGATCTCCAAAGCCTTCAGGGTATTTAACACAAGGAGACAACAAGTTGAGGAAACCTATCATGTCACCTTTGATGAAAGTATAGAAAGCATCAGGTTCACCAACACTTCAGTGGAAGAAATAGGAATTGATAACTCATCAAGATATCCTCCTGATGAGTACAACACTGAAACCAATTCCTCATACCAAGCTGATGCTGACATCTCATATTATGTCTTGCCTCACAACCTGTCACAACCAACTATCAGGATCCTATAACTCAAGAACCTCTACCAGAACATGTCACCTCAACAGATGATCTAAATGATCCTGTAGCTCTTGCACCTGAACTCACACCTGAACTCCCAGTGACATCTTCAAACTCAGATCCCAGACCACAAAGTAAGTGGACAAGATCTCAGGACATTGAGCTTGTAAACATCATTGGTGAACCCACTGAGGGCATGCTCACTAGAAGCATGGCTGCTAACTTAACTGCAGATTCAGCCAATGAATGTCTATATGTTGATTACCTATCAGAGATAGACCCCAAAAGTGTCACTGAGGCTCTAAAATACCCAATCTGGGTTCAGGCTATGCAAGAAGAACTGCAACAGTTTGATAAAAACAAGGTCATGACCTTGATCAAATGTCCTCAGGATGTAGTAGTCATAGGAATGAAGTGGGTTTTCAGAAACAAAACTGATGAAAATGGCACTGTCATTAAAAACAAAGCCAGACTTGTATCAAATGTTACAATCAACAAGAAGGCATTGACTATGATGAAACATTTGCTCCTGTTGCAAGAATGGAAGCCATCAGGATCTTTCTTGCATATGCAACATACATGAACTTCAGGGTCTACCAAATGGATGTTAAAAGTGCATTCTTAAATGGTGATCTCAAGGAAGATGTATATGTTCAACAACCTCCAGGCTTTGAGAGTAGTGAATTCCCTGACTATGTCTGCAAGCTTGACAAAGCCCTTTATGGACTTAAACAAGCTCCCAGGGCATGGTATGAAACTCTCTCAGCCTTCCTGATACAAAACAAGTTTGTCAGAGGAAAGATAGACAACACTCTGTTTGTCTATAGAACTCAACAGGATGTGATTCTAGTCCAAGTGTATGTTGATGACATCATCTTTGGCTCAACAAACTACAAACTTTGCAAACAGTTTGAAAAACTGATGACAAAGAAGTTTAAAATGAGCATGATGGGGGAACTCACATAATTTCTTGGACTACAAATTAGGCAAACTGATAAAGGAATATCCATCAGTCAAGAGAAATACACTAGAAATCTCTTGAAGAAATATGAGATATATGACTGTGCCTCAGTGAAGACTCCAATGGTCCCACCTAACAACATTGGACCTGATCTCACTGGCAAATCAGTCAATCAAACTCATTTCAGAGGGATTGTAGGCTCACTGATGTATCTAACTGCTTCCAGACCAGACATCCAATTCTCAGTCTGTCTAATAGCAAGATATCAGTCTAATCCTAAAGAATCCCATCTCACTGCAGCCAAAAGAATACTCAGGTACCTGAAGGGAACCCCAAACCTTGGACTCTATTATCCAAAATGCTCAGGGTTTGATCTCAAGGGTTACTCTGATTCTGATTATGCTGGCTGCAACATGGACAGAAAAAGTACCTTAGGGTCATGTCAATTTCTTGGAGGAAAACTAGTTTGTTGGAGTGCTAAAAAGCAACAATCAGTGGCTATGTCCTCAACTGAAGCTGAATATGTAGCTGCAGCAGGATGTTGTGCCAATGTATTATGGATGAAAAGTCAACTCAGTGACTATGACATCCATTACAAAATGGTGCCCATCTTCTGTGATAACACCAGTGCTATTGCAATCTCCAACAACCCTGTCCTCCACCAAAGAACCAAACACATTGATATCAGATATCACTTCATCAGGGATCACATAATGAAGGGAGACATTGAACTTCATTTCATCCCTACTGAATATCAACTGGCTGATATCTTCACAAAACCCTTGGATGAACCTACCTTCAGGAGACTGAAAGCTGAATTGGGAATGCTTGACATTGAAAGTCAGGTATCTGAAAACCAATCTCAGTAAGTTCTCTGAAATGGTTCATTCTCCCTGAACATCCAAAACAAACCTCTCACTGAATGAGTAAGACTCACTCAGGGTCCCTGACAGAAAGCATTGAATGAGTAACTAAATGCTCCAAGTATTAGTTACTTAAATGTCCTAGGTTGGTAATCTCACCAATTTAATATAGGAATATATGTCTTACTGTCAGGGGTCTCATCACTTGCCCACTTGGCATTAAATGCCTTCTCACACATAAATTATCCAATGGATATTTTAACGCTGCAAAAAGTGCACTCTTACTGTGCATTGCAACTGTTCCCTTGAAATACGGGATTTTACTGCGGGTAGTGGTGGGTGGCATTAAATGTGGAATTTCAAACGTTTTCAAAAATCGTCTTTACATATCCACGTTTATGCAAAAACCACCCCTCTCACCACTCTATAAATACCCTCCTCTCAACCAAGAAAAACACACACAAATTATTTTCTGCAACAAAACTCTGTCAAAATCCTTTCTCAAATCCAGAAAAAATTTGTGTGTTCTTAAAAATCTTTAAACCTTCTTTTTTGAAAAACCTTCCTTGTAAACATTTACAAAAGTTTTTCATCACAAACTTGAGAGATCTTAAATCCTTGATTGTTCTAGTCAAAATATTTCTTTTCAAAACCCTAAAATCCTTTTATATGGAAATGGCTAGAACACAATCTCTCCAGTTTGCTTCTCAGTGGGTAGGAGATCTTACAAACGTTGAATTTAAAACTAATAATGTCATAGGCAAATTTGAATACCCTGAAACTGTCCCAGCCTACAAAGACATTATGAAATTTTTATTTAACTGCCCACTGAAAACGGCCTTTATTCAGTGTCCCACCATTGTTTACCAAAATCTCCTCAGGGAGTTTTGGGCAACAGCCAAGGCCTTTGACCCGACACCTTCTACTGATGAGAACAACCTCAGACCCCTCAGGGAATATCTCATCAGATTCAGTCTTCATGGGGGGCAACAACAATTCACCCTGGACTATAAAACATTTTGCACTTCAACAGGGCTGGATTATAATAAAGGAGTTTATGTCGCCCATCCTGAACCTTCCACGGTGAAGGATGGGTTAAAACAAATAATTTTGAATCCAACTTTTTTGGACAAGACCCCAGTCACCAAAAGCTCTTTTCCCGTGCTTGGAGGAACCTGTTCACTTTCGTGATTCAGGTCCTCGGCGGGAACCACTCATCCACTGAACAAGTTAACTCTATTCAGTTGATGATGGCATACTGCTTGATGAATGGGGTCACTGTCGACATAGGGGAGATCATTTACAGTGATCTTGTGACCAAGCTACAGAGCAAAACTAGGACGATATATATTTCGTATCCTAGGTTTGTCTCTTGTGCTTTGCAAGTGTTACTGGGTGCAAACTATCCTCAGGAAGAAAAATTTGGTGCTATACCAGGCATCCTGAGCCAATCAAATTTTCAAAAAGACCCATCCCTTGTCACTCCCATCGAATTGACGGCCCACATGATTGCTGTAAACAATCATAGTGGATCAGTGTCTCCAAACCCTGCTCCAAAAAAGAGTAAGGGGAAGTCTCAGACTGGGACTAAGACTAAACCAAAGTCTCAGGGCCCTGAGGCTTCAGGAACACTGCCTAAAAGGCACAAAAAGCCAGAGGCTAAACAGACACCCACTGACCAGGCAACATCTACCCCCGTGACAACGAAGGACACTGATACATCACAGTCAGTGCCCTTGGTCACATCTACTACTCCCCAAGATCCAGAGGGAAACAAACAACCCGCTGGTAGGGAGCGCCTTCCACTTCGCCTGATGATGACATTAACAAATCCAAGTCTTTGTCTGAGGGCACACTGATCAATCCCAAAGACTCAGGGGGACACAAACAACCCACTGATAGGGATACAAAAATCACTGACTCCGCCAAAGGAACTGGGAAACACCCACCAGTGTCACAGGGGTCACTGGGGGACAAAGACTCGGAGGGAAAGAAACAACCCGCCGATACGGAACCCAAAACCAATCCTGACTCCGGAGAAGGCACTAGGAAACTCCCACCAGTGTCTGAGGGGTCAACGGGGGACAAAGACTCAGAGGGATATATACCACCCGCTGATATGGAACCCATCACCAACCCCTTACTCACAATCGCTGATGTCACTGGTATTCTATTCTCAGAGGATGAACTTGCTGAAACTGATGATGAAATTTTATTAGCTGGAGAAGAAATGGACGCTGAGGTTCAATCTGAACAAGAGCCTCAGCCTGATCCAAGGGAGCATACTGAGTCACCATTTCATCCAGAAGATAATGACTCAGACTCCTCATCATCCAGCTCTGGGGAATTTAACCGTTTTGACAACATTCTTCCAGTCACTGAAAGACAGCTGGTTCAGTGGATCACTAAAGCCTCAAGGAGGCTGTACACTGGGGTTACTGAACAATTTTGGGATCAACATAATGAAGCGGCAGCCAGTTACGCTGATCTTCGATCTGATGTGCTCACCTTCAATGAAAATGTTCATGAGCACAGAGATCTCATGTACCAACACCTTATCAGACTGGATGAAAACCTGGTTAAGTTTCTCAAGCATCTTCAGTCATGTGGAGTTACAATCGATGAAATCAGGGATGCTGTTAAGGAAGACCCATCAATCAATGCCAAAGTACTGGAAGCCACTGAGGTGTATGTGAAAAACTCATCTCGACTCACTGAACTAATTGAAATGCTCAAATCTGCAAACGTTCAGGGTCTCCAGTATTCAGTTCAGTCTCTTCAAACCTTAGTGGACTCTTTGAACACTCAAGTAGCTGTTATGGCTCAGGCCTCATCTTCTATGGCCTGGAATCTTGGTCCTCGAATGACTGCATTGGAGATCTCTCAGGCTAACCTCGATGCAAAGGTCACTGGTCTTCAAGCAGATACCTCAGATATTAAGGCCATGATCACCGAAATCTATCAGGCCTTCAAGGGTCAAGCAGCTTCGTCCCCTTCAGCACCAACTCCAACTCTTGCTCTCAATGAAATTCCGGCAACAGTTGAGGGGGAGAATACTGCTGAAGAAACTCCTCTTCACACTGAGGGGGAGCAAACTCCACCAGTCTCAGTAGCTCCCACATCATCTGCACCAGTCTCAGCAATACCCATCTCCTCACTACCACCACAAACATCAACAACAACAACACTGACGGTCACAACATCAATCATGACAACAACACCACCCTTAGTTGCATCATCTTCCTCAGGCCAGGACAAAGGCAAAGGCAAAATGACAACTGCTGAGCCTGAGAAGATTCCCTATAAAATTGGCGACACTGAATACCTGCTCACACCACAACAGCTTAGTAAACATCTTGCTAAAGAAGAAAAAAGATTGAAACTAGCTGAGGAAGAGAAAAGGAACAGAAAAGCACTGGAAAAGGTTGTCGCCGAAGAAGCTGAGAACATGGGATTAGATCCAAGCAAACTTCAAAAGGGTCAGGCAGGGCAAAAGTTCAAGGATGCTCAGGCTGCTCAGATGGCTGCAATGATAAAGCAGTTTGATGCAAAGAAAAAAAAAGCTGAAGTTGTCAGGCAAGAACGAATTGATCATTACAACTGGACAATGACAAGCCGAAGGAAGCCTGAGAAAATCACTGATGTCAAAATAATCCCCAACTCCAAACCACTAGCAATGAATGTCTATAGGGGGGGGGGGGGTGATAAGAGACATTTCGAGATTCATGATCCCTTAACTTTTGTTGATTTTGGGATCACTGAACTCGATGAGCTTGGACCAATCATTGAAAAGAAGCAAAATAAGGTGGTCAAGGACCTAATGAAGATGCTCAGCAAAAGATATGAAAGGCTGAGAGATGCACCAGCTCAACTGGGAATTCAGCCTGCCTTGATTGCACCTCAAGGATCTCAACCACAAGCATCCACTAGCAAAAGGAAAAGAGTTGAGTTCCAGCCTGAGATCAAGGTGCCTGGCTTAGAATGCAACAGAGAGCTGCCTGAGGGTGTGAAATTTGTGAACTGTCTAGTGATTGAAAAGCCTGAAAGAGGGCTATTTTTCATTGATGTCTACGGGAACCCAGCATTCCAAAGGTGGAGTGACATCGATCAGGCAGGAGTGGCTACTATGATCAGCTATATTCCAGTGGCCTCTCAGATCCAATCTCCAGCAAACATCAGGTTTTGTCAAGACCTGAATGCTAAGATAAGAGACCATCCTGACAGGGAAACACTCATCACCAAGAAAGTGAAGCTTGAAGCACTGGGAATCCATCTGGACTAACATGTAAGATACTCAGTGTTCCGTATTGTATTCATTAGTACATTAAGTGTAAGAAGAAGCCATTTGCTCACTTACACTGATCAAATACTTAGGCTATTTGTATATCCAAATAGGGGGAGACTGTTAGGTTCAGTAAATACCCAAACCCCTTAATCTAGGATTTGAATAGAAAATAACCTAAGTATTTAATCCGTTAAACACTATCAGGTCACTGAGTGCATAGTTTCTCAGTGAGCCATCTTCAGGTTACTCAGTACAAGGCAAAGAAGAAGCCTCTCCACTCAGCAAGGCGGAACTTAATGGGTGAAGACTAAGTCAAGAAGAAGATGGTGGATTCAGTGAGTGATGACAATAACTCACTGAATCCCTAAGACTCCTCTCCAACTGTTAGCACTGAAGACAAACTGAAGGAAGAGACTGAAGGCTTTGAAGACTGAAGAATGAGCGGGACTAGGCGGGAAAAGTTTACCCAGATAAAACTAAGTCCCCAAGTGCTTTACCCAGATCAAACTAAGTCCCTATCTACTAAAGCCATATCTTCCCATTTATAGTAAGCGGCGATACTAAAGGATTCTCTGTTAAGGAAAGAAGCTTCGCCTCCTGACTACTAATAGCAAAGTAAACAGTAATCGAATATATCTATATTCGTGATTACTGTGATCAATGTGTTTGTCTTCTAGGATAAAGTTAAAATCATACTTGTATAAATAGCATAAGAGAATGTGTGAAAAGTTTAAGCTTGTGAATTGTAAAAACACACATACACACAAGCCAACTTTTAACTCTTCCAATACAACTTTATCCTTGAGCTAGCTCAGTGGGTTCTAAGAGATGTGCTCAGACTTAGCCTGAGCTTAGAGAGGAGTCACCCCAAACTTTGTCATTTCAATCCCAAGTACTATTCCGCAAGTACTTGGGTAACGTATTCTTTTGATTTATTTCGAATAAGAATATGATGTTGAAAATTACTTTGTGTGTTTTACTTATGTTAATTTCAGTCATTATTCACTGTTAAATTGCTTTAAGTACTTAATTGTTTTCTTTAAAAACGATAGTGAATAGGGAACAACAAATTGACTAATAAATAATATATTACAATAAGGGTGTGTTTGCTTTAAGGGTTTTGATGGGTATTTAGATTTGGCTTTGTAAATTGATGTTTGGTTAGTGGTGTTCATTTTTCAAAACCTACTAACAAGGGTTTGTAGAAATCCCAGCAAGAGGGTAAGGTTTTGAAGAAAACCTGTGAGACCATCTCATAATATTTCCACATTCTTGTTTTCTTTACATTTTCAAATGCTACTTTTTGATTTTACTTTATTATAAAATACATTTGATATATATTTTTTCTCTTCAAATCTTAAATCAAATTAATACTAAACAAAATCCAAATCCTATGCTATGCTAAACTCATCTATAAATCAAACGGACTCTAAGTTTGATTTAATTATCTATATCTATACTATATATAATACACGAAGGCACATCACTCTTAATTTTAAGACGTACAAAACAATAAGCATGGTTTACAACACTTTAATGCACCAAATTTTTAGAATTACAACAAAGTAAGCATATTGTACAACAAAATAAAGCGTGATGTCATTTTATGACCAAAATTCTATCAAACAACATTAACGCTATTAAAAACACCCCTTCACCAAACATTACAACCATTTAAGCACAATGTAAAATAGCTGAAACCAATTTTCAGATTTACAACAAAATAAACATAGTGTACAATAAAATAAACATGATGTAATTTTCAGACTTACAACATTAATGCTATTAAAGTGATCAATGTTATTAATGACTATAATGACTACTACTTACAAGAAAAGAAACATAGTGTACAACACTTTAATGCACATAATTTTCAGACGTACAAGACAAGAAGCATAGTGTACAACAAAACACCACATTAATGCTATTTAATGTAGTCAATTATTTAACTGGTCAATAAATACAATTAATATAGTTATTAAAACACACCTTACATAAGAAATACAAATTATCAAGCATATTGTACAACCAAATTAAACACAATTTATGCATTAAATTTCACTACTACAAATAATAAAGCACATTATACAAATATTCAAGCCCGAACGGGCAATGGGCCAAATGGGCTTGAGCCCGAACCGGCGCGGACCAAATGGGCTCGAGCCGAGCAGACACGGGCCAAAGGGTTCGAGCCCGAACTGACACGGGCTATACGAAATTCTTGATATCCGTAAATTTATTGTTAAAAAAACATAATAAACTAAAATACATTATTAATTGAATTTTTTTATTTCAACGTACCCGCCGCTGCAACGCGCGAGTACCCTGCTAGTTATATATAAAGGAAAAATTCATATTCTTAAAATTGAAAAATTAAGAAAACTATATATGAAAACCATAAACTTTTATTATTATTTTCGTTTATAACTCATAACCAATATTATTTGTATTCAGTTTAAATTGTGTTTAATCCTCAAAATCTTAAAATTTTATTATTTTTTGTTTATAACTCACAAACTTTTTTTTATCACTACAATTATCTTCCGTTATAAAATCTCGTTGCTATGCACGGTACTCGTCTAGTCAAACTTAAGCCGCCTTAGGATAATTACAAAGAATCTAATTGTGGTATGATTGCCATTGGTGAGCATTTAAATACAACTCATAACTAAAGGATTTTTAAACTCCTCCCTAACCCTAAATTCGTTCTCCCTCTCCTCTCCAAAGTCGTCTAATGACTCCTATCAGTATGGAACGCTTAATGAATTCATGATATTCGTGACCATGAATCAAACACTTAGGGGGTGTTTGATAGACTTTGAATGGGCCAATTCAGAGGGTAAATAAAAATCGCTCAGAGGTTATCTTGTTTGGCAGGATCAATTGGACACGCTGAATAATTTTAATTGGTGCTGTACCATTCTGGGTCCCCCACATGCATTCCCATTCAGCACCTATTTTTTCACAATATACTCTTTTACATCATGGAACATTTCCCCAATTATTACTATAATTTAATATCATTATTTCATTAAAATTAAAGTTAATAAAATTTAAAGTTTAGTTATTTTTTCAATCCATAGATACACTTGTCCGCCATGCCACTATAAACTTATTAATGTCACATTTTCAATTAATAGAAGAAAATTTCGTATTGAGTTTGTGTAAATTGGATACAGATAAAAAAAAATATCGACAAAAGTTTTGACTACATTATATATTAGTGTTTCAATTGTCATTTCCTTATACTCTTTTTCTTATTAGTCTTGTATAACATATGGAGTACGAGTATAGAATGATATTTATATGTTATTCCGCTAATTCATTCAGAACGGTTATTAAACATACTATTTTATTTTTCAGTCAAGCTATACAGAGCATTTGAATCATTCAGACCACTAAATTATTCAGTGCTAAATCATTTTATGAAATTGTTCTTTTATGTCATTTTACATATTATATTACAGCTACAGTTATTTTACCAAATACTAACATAAAACAAAAAAGCAACAACTTGTAGCCGTAGTCCTCGATCCTCTTTCAGGTATTAGCTTATGACTATCAGTTTAGAGCTAATTTTACAAAAATACCAATAAATTAAATGATACTCAATGGCTTCTTCATCAACCTCACAAAACAAGCATAAAGTTGACATCATCATAATTTTGAGCCTAGAAAAATATTTACTTGGTTTATTTTATTTGAAAAAAATTAAAAACCAAACCAGACCGAGTTTGTGAACCGGGTGGTTGTCGAATTGGGTTTTCAAAACTTCATAAAACCAACTTATATTGGCCTGTTTTCGTAACAGAAACCGATTTTACCACTTAAACCGCCCGATATCATAGGGAAGAAGAAAAGTTTTTTCATCATTAACATTCAAGACTACTACACAACACTTTATATAAATATAAAAGCAGGGTTTTCATTTTCATCCAATTTTCCTCATTACACTCCATCTTCTTTCGCATACTGGTTAGCTCTTCTTTTATCTCTTTTTATGTTCGTATGACCTGCATGCATTATTGTTCTTGTTCATATGATCGAGTTATTGGGTTCTGTTTGTTTTTTCTTGTGTTTGCGAGAAAATTAAGAGGTTAAAACTAATTTTATAACATGCAGCACATATAAGTTGATCTTGTTAGGAAATTATATAGATGCTATGGACATGTTTTGTTGCCAGCCCCCCCCCCCCCCCCCCAATCATATAGAAATGTAGTTATAATTAATAAAGAATCCCAAAATCCTAGTTTAAAGTTTGCATGTCATCAATGAAACTAGGAATCGAAGAATGACAAAGGGAACTATTGGTGCAAAAAATGAATCAAGATGTGGTTATGGGATTCGGGCTAGACAGCAACAAGAACCTGCTTACACATAACCAGAACACCACCTGTAAAACGTGTTTGTTAGAGAGGGTTGGTGGTTTAAAGTTTAAACGGTTGGTGGACTGAGCCGTTCAACCTGTTTACACTGTTATAATTTATTTTTTGAAACTTTTAAAAAAATTTGTACGGGTGGACACGTTTCCACCCCTAATGGCCTTAACCTGAACACGACTTGGTTAATAAACGGGTTGAATGGGTCGACCCACCCACCATCCGGAACTTGTTTATACCCACTGGCCAGCCGTAACCTGTTTATTTTGGTTACGGTTTTGGGTTGTGCTTTGTGTCTCAGTAGCTGATTAAGTTAATTTTTTCAGTAGTCTTTTACCAAAACGAGCTGTGTTCCGGTGCTATGAATTTTATTGGCATTCAGATAGTTTTAGCATCTATAATTAACTGCATTGATATATAAAAATTTCCTGTTATTTTGAATACAAATCATCAAAATTTATCATAAGACTAATGGTAGGGCCTCACTGCAGCTCGATTTCAGCAGATTTCAGTTTCGTAAGGACTTGGTTTATTAGTAACTATTATACTAAACTGATATGAATCATTAACATCAATCAGTCAGAGGACATCATTTGAGCTCATTTTCGGCAAATTTTAAGTGTGTTGATCCCCATTTCTAACTCATTTTGGTATAGACTGGTTGACTGCTGTATTCCACTTGCTTGCATACCCAAACATACATACAACGATCTTTATTTACATGTCTAATCATTCCTGTGAAATCTTTTTTTTAGACTGAGATGGCAACAGGCAATTAGAAAGCACATTAAACCACAGCTAGACGTAGTTTTTATAAACTTTACCGTTTTTAATGATCAATGGCAGATGGCTCTTAACGGAAATCAGCATTATGAAAGCACATTAAACCACAAAAGAGGGGGTCCACAATCAGTGTCTGCAATGCCAGATAGAAAGGGAAAAGGAAATGTAAGCACCATGAAGGATTTTAAGACTGAAGAACTAAATAATGATACCCAACCAAACATGAATAAATCTCGCAAACATGTTCAAGTAGAGAAATCTGAATCCTGCAACAGTACATCTCACTATTACAGTGCTATGTCGACAATTGAAAGTTATTGTTCAGATGGAGAAGAGTGTACATCAGCTAGACGTAGTTTTCGAAAAATCTTTGAATGGACTCCTCGGGGATGGTGAATGTGAAAGCGTAGGTGTTACACGTTTGAAGATATTTGTTATGTCTGTCTTACTGGCTTCGATTAAGTGGTCCAAGCCATTGATTGGCATTTTAGTAACGAAGATATTTGTCTCCAGAGATTATGTCCGTATGAAAGTCAAACATGCTTACCCGATTGTCATGAGTTGGCTTAAAGTTCTCACAAACATATTGCTTAACCTTTTGCTGGTTTGGTTAAATTTCAGCCATAGAGGTTTAAACTCTGTTGTATATATGGGGACATCGGCAATTTTTACAGTTGGCTGGTGTAGCCTCTTCTCAGTGGTTGCAATGGTTGGAGTGCGCAAGTTAGTTGCAGTTGCGGTAAGTAACTTTATCATCCTTTTTAACTATTAACTTTTGAATTTTGTTCATTTGTAATTATATCGTTCAAGTGTACACAATATTGTAATAGAAGTGGCAAATTCAACCCATTCACTTATGAATGGGTTGATTTGGGTTATATTTTATCTGTAACGGGTCAAACGTAAGCAAATAAAAATAAAAACTGTATCTGAAAATGTTTCGGGTCAAATTGTATTTAGGAATAGATGCATCTCTCGGAATTTTTTTTATTTTATTTTTAGTTTGCAAGATATATTTTCTGGATATTTTGATATTTAAGTTTCAATGTTTTACAGCTCGTGGTCGCTTTGGGGGAGCTTTTTGTAGGTGCAGGATTTGCTCTTTTGTTGCTTCCTTTTTTGGGAACTGTTTTCTTGTGGTTGTATGGAACCTTTTGGACAACAATAAGCATCATGCTGTGTGGTGGTAAGTCTTGTAGCTAATAGCTAAACATGTTTAACTATGCTTCTTAGTTTTTTTAATTGATGGCATCAATTTGTTTATACACAGTAATGGCACTCGCATTTGACCTTCAACGTGTTGCACTGCTAATTACGACTATCTACTCTTTATATTCTGCATGGACACATGTTGGCTGGCTTGGTGTTCTCTTGGCTTTGCATTTATCATTTTTCTCAAGTGACGCTGATTATTTTTTTATGAGAAATGATACCGGCCCTGAACCAACACCTGAAGTGCATGCCTCTATTACTGGTGGTGGGACCAATCAACCAGCTAGCTTTGGGGTAGCTTCAACCAGTGGCTCTGGTTTTGCCTCTGTCTCAACATCTGAAGATGAAATTCTTCGATTGTTAAATGCATCAGATCACTATTCAACATTAGGTTTTCCCAAATTCCAAGAAATAGATGTCTCTATTCTAAAGCGGGAATACAGAAAAAAGGTTCACACTTTTGTTAGCTGCGTGATCTATATGATACAGATTTGATTATTTATTTACTCTATTTCTTTTTCTTGATTTTGATATCAGGCAATACTGGTCCATCCTGATAAAAATATGGGTAATGAAAAAGCTGCTGATGCTTTTAAGAAACTTCAAGATGCATATGAGGTACGTTTTCTTTTTCCCAACAGATCTTTATCATGTGTTTATGTTATTTATATTTAAAATCTTGACTATACTCCAAATCTTCATTTTTCTAAAGGTTTTGTTAGATGCTTCAAAGCGAAAGGCATATAATGATAAACTAAGAAGAGAAGATCTTATGAACTGTTTACGTAGTTCTCCATCTCGATATGCATCTCAAAGCTTTTCTAGATCTCGGCATGGGTCTCAAGGTTTTGCCAGATCTCAACACGCGTCTCAAGGTTTTGCTAGATCTCGATATGCCTCTCAAAGGGCTTGATGTCTTTCATGTTTAACTTTTTGTGTGGTCGTGTCATTTATCTATCATTATCTAGCATGTTATCTCGCATTGTATACTTGTAGACCTTTTGAGTTAGTAGTTTTTCAAGTCTACCATGCATAGTTATGTTTGTAATTTTGTAATTTGTATATACATCACATAAGTTGGTGACCTCTTGTATTCGTAGTTCTAGAAGTGAGTAATGTAAGCTTGTTGGTTAGAAGTGCAAAATTAGATAAGATAGTTTTACTAACAAAGAATACTTTTGGAGGTAAAATCAGACACCAGTTAATGTAACTTTTCGTATCATTGAAGTCTTGTAATCTTCTCTAGAATTCAAGTGGTTAGTCAATTAAACATGTGTCAGGTCATTTTCGAGTTGGTGGCTAGCTATGGCTTGATGCTTATGTTGGACTTAGTAAAGATAGGATCGAACATAGGAAATGGGCTTCACATTTGGGCATAACATGGGCTGCAATGCAGTGGGCTGGGATTAGACGAGCATAACAGTGTCGAGAAGAATATCTGTTCAGAATTGAGAAAAAAAGCACCAACAAAGAGAAACAAGTAATAGAGAAATTCACCACCATATCTCAATGGTAGTGGTGGTGATAGATTTCTTAAGTAGAGGAAGAAGTCGATTATGGCAATTTTGAAGCGGCCAATGATATTCGGTTTTCACATGTGGTGGGAGAAGGAAGTAGTAGCAACCGTAAAAAGTCGAGCATGCGTAGTTTCAATCGAGCAAAAAATGTCGAGATAACTAGAATAATGTCGAGAATGGGAACTCGCGTAATGGTGTCGATAACAACAATGTATGTTGTATTAGCGAAAGTTAGTTAAAGGAGGTCGGAGAGGAGATTGGTGTTATATAGGACGAAACAATGGGACCTAAAGTATAGGATAATCTTGATAGATGTACACAATGGCAAAGGAGTGGGTGGTGGTGACACAAGAGTTGTGTTTGGTAAAAATAGCAGTGAGCAATGAGTTGTGAGCAGTAGTCACAGCTCACAGCATTTTAAAAAAGCATTGGAAAAATGAGTATTCTTAATAAATAGCAAAGCTCACCGCTCCTTTTGCTAAACGAACAATAAAAATCAAAAAGCTCATTGCTCACCGCTCACCGCTCAAAAAACTCTAAAAAGCTCGGCGCCAAACATAGCAAACGACTTAGTGATCGTTGGGTTTAATACTTAACGATCCCTTCCACGTGCCATTGCTGGAAAGTTTTATATTTTATTTTTTAAAGGCAACATATATTTTATATAATTTTAAACTAGTAACATATTAAGAATTGATTACAACTCTCAACAACTACAAGCACCCTAACCAAACTAGATCGACTCAACAACTACAACAAGTCTAAACTCTATACAAACGACCAATAGATCGAACATGGAGAGGATCTAACAATCAAACCAGAACATCCTACCTTCCAACTCCAACACGACACCTAACGACTGAAGGGCATCACCGGATAGGAATCATGGAAACGGGTGAAAAAACCAACCACGACCATACATTGAGATGAAATACGCCAAAACCTCCAACCAAACAGTTTCGGGCCATACAAACCAACCAAGTGGTGGCAAGGTGATACGTCAAATTGATTGGCAAATAATGAATGTTACAAGTCCTAGTGATATTGACATTGGTTGATCACTTATATTAACTTAAAAATCCAAGCTTTATTATTGTTTACTTAAATGTGAACATATTCTAATAGTTCTTGTATATCAGCAATACAGAAATGAAACCGGATGCATCAAAATAAATGTTGATACAATTTCATGTTAATTATAAAGAAAGTGAAACAGCCTCAAAGCCCTTGTGTGAGTGACTCATGTTGTCATCTTATGCAGGGGCAACACAACCTTCATGGTGGATTAAAGCGAAACTCTAAATGAGGCCTTTTATCGAAGTTATTGTTGAAAAATCATTGATATAAAATTTACTTTTCTAGCTTTTTATGCGATTTTTTTATTGGTTTTTAAAATATTTTGTTTTCAATCGATAAATGAGTCATCCTATTTAGCAAATCTTACCCATCGATGTAACATGTGTTTTGCATGTATAATTTCTTTCAAAACTCTTAGGTTTTAAATAAGTATGTAACGTTAATATCCGAACATTTGTTATGACTTAAAGAACTTTTAAGGTCAAGTCAACTATTTTTAAGCTTGTTATTATCAAGTGACTTTACAATGCTAAATAGTATACAAATGATACTTTAATACACTCTAAATTGGTCAAATCCACTTTCAAGTGATGAAATAGGTAAATAATCAGTTTTAAAAATCTCTTTGCTGGTTTTAATAGTTTATTGTCAACATTATCATCATATTTTATATTTTCTACAAATAGTTCATTTTTCTTCAAAAATTTGGTTATACATTCATATTTTTAGCAAAATCTATGGCGGAAATTAAGACATCCTTAAATTCATAATCTCTATAATCTTTAAGAAGGAAACGAGACTTTTTATAATTGTTTAATAGCATCATTAATACAAATATCTTTTGGATTGTAAACTTTTACTTATGAAATTAATTGCAAACAACCAGTCATACCAAGTAACCGTTACTAATGAAAATGATTACAAACGGTTTATTGATTATTGATAACGGTCTTATAACCGCATATTAAATGGGCTTAATAATTTAATCCTCCCTTGTTTTCATGCAAAAATGAGCCTTTTATATATAATTACAATATATTGGGCTTAAATTTCTATAATGTAGGCTTGAAAAGCATAAATAAAGCAAAGAATTATTGGGTCTATCATGTATCTAACACCAGCAGACCATACATAGTATTTGATGTATATTTTTGCTCCCGTTATCAACGTCACTTCTCAGAGGCTAAAAGAATCCTCTGATACGTAAAGGGAACCATTAATCTGCGGATCTAGTATCCGAAGGATTATGGTTTTCAACTAATAGCCTTTTCAGATGTCGATCACGCAGGTTATCAAGATACACACAAAAGTACTTCTAGAGGTCTAAAATTCCTTGGTGACAAATTGGTGTCATGATAATCGAAGAAACAAGATTGCACATTGTTATCCTCAACAACAGCAGAATATGTAGCCATGTCAGCATGCTATGCTCAAGTCATCTGGATGCGAATACAACAAATGGATTATGGTCATATGTTTGACAAGATTCTGGTGTATTGCGACTCCAAAAAGCGCAATTGCAATCTCATGCAACACGGTTCAACACTCAAAGTCTAAGCACATTGCTCTTCATTACCATTTCATAAAGGAGCATGTCGAGAAGGGAACAGTTGAATTATACTTCGTCGGTACAGAAGACCAATTGGTGGACTTATTCACCAAAGTCTTGTCACCCGTAAGATTTGCCGACTTAGTTCATTGAATTGGTATGAGGTGTTTGACTCCAGAAGAACTGAATTTTTTTTTACCTAAATCTTAAAAACGTCAAACACCAAAACCATTTTCTATAAATATTTCTAACAAAAACAAAATACAAAAATATAAATCATAAAACTCAAAAAAGATTTTATTTCTTAAATATTAAAAAAAAAAAAAACCCAAAAATATATTTATCGTGGCTATGTTGTTGCTAGTACTTATTTCCTCTCATATCCAACACATGTTGTCTGCTTCAAATATTTTCAACAAAGTTATATGAAGCATGTGTTGAGGGAGAGAATTCAGAAAAATATTTTACAAGTAATTTCAGAAAAATATTTTACAAGTAATTTCAAGTACTTGCATATCTTTGCAAATGATGTTGTTTCAAAGTTGTTAAATATGTGTTTGCAAGGAAATCCTCTCCCAAAATGTTCAATGTCTTGATTTGAGTCTCGTCCGACTCAAATCAACACATGTTATCTGCTTCAAAGTTGTTAAATATGAGTTTGCAAGGAAATCATCTCCCAAAACATTCAAAATACGTGAAGAAGGACTTATTGGTCTAAAGCAGGCATCACGTGCTTGGAACAGTAGAATTGACAAGTATTTCCAAGAACATGGTTTTAAAAAATGCCTAAGTGAATATGCATTTTACGTAAAATTTGAAAATGGAAGTATTTTGCTCGTCTGCTTGTACGTGTGTGATTTGATCTTTGCAGGAAATTCTCCAAGTATGATTGATGAACTCAAGAAGTCAATGATGAGAGAGTTCGAGATGATAGACATAGGACTTATGTCTTATTATCTTGGCATTGAGGTGAAGCAAATGGATGAAGGAATTTTCATAAGTCAAGAAGGATATGCCAAGGAGATATTAAAGAAGTTCGGCATGGAGAAATGTAATCTCGTTGGCACCCTCATAGAACACAAGGCAAATCCTTCTAAGCATGACGGAGGAGAAGCAGTAGACTCAACTATATTCAAGAGTCTCGTTGGAAGGTTGCACTATTTGACATGTACAAGACCCGACATACTCATTGCGGTTGGACTGATTAGTCATTTCATGGAAGAGCCTACGACAAAACATTTGGAGATTGCGAAGAGGATTCTCCATTATATCAAAGGTACCGTAGCATATGGAATTTTTTATTCAACAAATGATGACTTCAAGCTGGTAGGATATAGCGATAATGACTGGGCTGGAAACAAAGACGATGGAAGAAGTACAACAGGATTCCTATTCTTCCTAGGTAACAATGCAGTTAATACAAATAAGTCGTAAAAACATTTATTTATATTTTACAATCTTCTAATGTTTTGTCGATAACAAACGTAAAATCATTTTAACGAAACAATTAAAATACGTAAATGGTTTGAGCCAATAGTTTACTAACACACTTACATTTTCATATAAAACACTAAGCAAGTAATAGTGTTTAGATTTTATAGAAATGCATATGTATAACAACTAGTGTTTACATAATATAGATATGTACTTATATATATACTTAATATATATTGTAATGGGTAATGTAATGGGTAGAAATCTAAGTATTTGACCCATTGACTAGATACATTGAATATAGTTGGGTTAAACCCAAAGTCCATGACCCATACCCATGGAGCATGATCCATAACCCATGACCCATTGCATGACATCATGCATGAAGTCATGTTGGGTATTATCCATAACCCATGGAGCTAACCCATGACCCATTGACTAGATGCATTGCATCTTCTAGATACATTATATCTATTTGGATACCCATGATCCAAAGTCCATAACCCATGACCCATGATCCATGATCCATGACCCATAACCCATTTAGGGGGAGCGTCTGGCGGATCCCCAGAAATACACTGGACGGATCCCTCAAGCAAGGGATCCGGGGGATAGTAGTTGATTTTTGCCTATAAATAGTGAGCCATTTCTTCATTGTAACTCACCCCTTTCACACACATTCTCTCTTAGTGTTGTAAACTCTCTAACCTCAGATCCAAAGGATCTTTCTATGTAGTTTTGTGTTTGTGTGATCTTCTAGGTTCCTCTTAAAGGCAAGATCACCACCTCTTGAAGTCGAGCAAGCTCAAGTCCATGGGTTGCCAAGCTTCGTCATCATCAAGACTACTGATGTTATCTTGTTGATACTTCTTTTCTCTCTCATTAGAAGTGTTGTGTTGAAGACATAGGTGAAAGATGTCTAAAGGGTCAAGTCGAAGGCATTAGTGAAAGGTGCCGAAGATCCGTGTCAAAGGTATTAGTGAAGCGCGCCGAAGGTCCGTGTTGAAGATATTAGTGAAGGGTGCCTAGGTGTCGTGTTAAAGGCATTAGTGAAAGGTGCCTAGGGTGTACATTCGATATGGTGCATCGATGTACAAGATAGAGTAGTTTGGGTCAAAGGATATTGATATCCTTATTGATGTTGTAATAAGGAGTGGATCTCCTTTGGGATAGGTGTTGTGTAGTGTTGGGTAGTAGTTCCTTTTTTTTAATGGAACTCGGTATCTAGCCTTGTACCGGATAAAGTGTAGGCGACGTTGTGATAGGTTTGGTTCTACCTCGTGGAAGAACCCGGTGTCTAGCCTTGTACCGGAAAAAGAATAGGCGACATTGTGAAGGCTTCTTCGCCACATAGAGCTTGTGTTGTGTAGTGATTACGAACTCTCGAGTAGGTGACTCGGGGAGTGGAGTAGGGCAAGGAAGGTGTCCTTGTAGCCGAACCACTATAAATACTAGCGTTGTGGTTTTGTGCTTCTTACTCTTTACTTTGCATTACTTACTCAAATGTTTATCTATCATCATCCAACACACACCTTTAATAAGATTGACATAAGTTGATCTATATAGTTTAAAACGAAGTTTTAATCGGTAAAACTATTCAACCCTTCTTCTAGTTTTCCACAATTGGACCAGAGCTTCGTTACCAAGTTTTTAGAGTATATTGTACTTTAAAAACTTGACACGATCCGTGTATGATTGAAAACTACAAAGAAGGATTTTACAAAAACAAAACACCATGTCTTAAAAACACTTTTGTAGGATGTTGATTAGATGACAACATCATATTTTTTTTTCTTCTTAATTTTATCTTACAAAAATGCACTATTCTTTCTTGTCATTTTGTTTAGTTAATCTCATTTTAATCAAGCCATAGGAATTCCTTGGTAACAAGACTACCTTTTCTAAAAAGGTTTCTTAAACTACCACCTAGATCTCGAATGAACCGAAGTTGTCTATTGACATTTCTCTTTCAAAAGAAAAGGACACTCATAATTGCATTAGAGGTATGACTTATTTAAAACTTATCTCTAAATAACATCAGCTTAGAATAAGTATGCTTGCATAGGAATCTATATGGTTATATTTTATTTTCTTAGTTTTAACATATGCTTTAGTGATATACGTGGCTTCATTAGGAAACCTTCTTGCATACGTGTTTCTCTTCCCTCTAAAATCTAGGTATATAAATATATGTTATCTTAATATGAAAATCAAACCTTCTAATAATAAAACAAAACACAAATCTCAAAAATTCCTCCTTCCCCATAAAACCCCTTCCGCTCGTTCCATAACCACCAAACCCCATTTTTTCAAATCTTCCAATTTCAAAATACCTCTCATTCAAAATTCATCTTCCTCCTCATCTCTTTTCGAAACAAAACCAAGGAAGAATTTCATCATCATGGTTTATATAGCCTTCGTGATCATCGTCTTGACACTCATCGCTCTCGTGTTTCCCATGATCAAGTTTTCTCATGGAGACATGTACTTTGTGTTGTTAATCTACATTTGTATCATATATCCAATCCTTTGTATTGCTCTTAGCATTGAAATGAAATATTACTAATGTCTTAGTTTTTCCCGTTTATTTATCATAATGTGTTTGTCATTTTTTTTTCTTTTTCGTTCGTATCTTTGACCTTGACATACTTTCAAAATCTACAATGCATACTTAAGTAGTAATATTGGCGAAAACACACTTCCTTATAAACCAAAAAATTGCAAAAAAACAATTTTACGTCAAGATCATTTTTCTGTCACTGCAGATCCACGGATCCCTAAAGTTTAACTAGCCGGATCCATTTTAAAAGGGAACCGGGAGAACCGTGGAACTATGAAACAGAAACTCATGCAACATAAAAACCACTTCATAAAAACCTACCACAAAAGGAAAAATCCTACTAGAATGTTAGTAGTCCAAGGTTGTCAAAATCGCGATCCTGCTCGTAGGATCGTACGATCCTACACACGAAAAACGATCAGGATCTTAACAAGATCGTAATCCAGGTAGGATCGCATGTAGGATCGTAGGATCGGATCGGATCGTATATGATCGCATACTATTAGTTTTTTTTTTTCTTTTTTTTTTTTTTTTTTTTTTTTTTTTTGGTTTTGGTTTTGGTATAGGTATATTAACTTATTAAGTATAAGCTCATGTCTTAAAGCCCAACGACTAAGAATTTTTCAAAAAAAAAATTTATTTGGTGCTGTTAATTAATTGTCTCTTGCAAGATTAATGAGTGTAAAATCATTATGTTTTTATGGACTATTTAGAAATAGTTTATATATGACTTTTTGGGTTTATTATGAAAAATGATTTCGTGCTTTGTAAAATGTCAAAAGCTTGTCTGTTAAGTAAACTATCTACATACTTGACCCAATTTTGCTCATATTTTATTTTATGTTACATATAAAAGCATGAATATTCTAATTTAATTTATTTGGTCATCAAGAAAAAAAATTCAGTAATATTATCATAATATTCTAATTTAATTTATTTGGTCATCAAGAAAAAAAATTGTGTTACCCTCCATTATAAATTATGTAGTTTCATTTTCAGATACAATCCTTTTATTTTTTTGCTTTAATCTATATATTGTAACAAAAAAGTTACAAAATCACGTGCTAATAAATTAACCTTATCTTTTTGCATAAATATTATCACGAAAAACCTATAATAAAAAAAATTAAAACAAGAAGTAGGTGCACCGTGCACGTATATAGTAACTTTGTGCAAGTATGCATTACAATATATCTAATATTCTACTACTACAGTACTTGAACATATAACTTTTTCTTTTATCATCCATTTAGATTCGTTTATTATATGAAATATTATATAGAAATAAAAAAAAAAACTACAACCCCCTATACAAAAATATATATATTTTCATAGGATCTTACGATCCCGATCCGATCCTACGATTACGATCTTGCAAAGCCGAAAACGATCCTAGGTAGGATCTCGATCCTGACAACCTTGGTTAGTACAAAGTAAGTTAATTGTCATTGTTAATAAAAATAAGAGTAATCAAATAAAAACATTAGGAGATTATTTTCACCTATCAAATGTCCTCTCCTTTGATGCATCACTTTATCTTAACTTGCTCATATAAATTATTTATTTAACCTCCATAGATCTCATCATGACTCATGAGTATGAATTCGACTTTCAACTCACTTATGTCTACATTCCTAATATCTCCCTTGAGCCTAACACACCTGGAAATCATGTCCGTGAGTTCAATAATCTCGAAACTCGGTACTTTTATGAAGGATGTATTGTTGACTCACCTCCACTATACCAAGAAGGTATCAATACCTCATTCCAAACCATAGGACTAGAAGGCCTTCTCGGAATTAACGAGAAAATCTGTCCACGGTTTGTGTTGGAATTCTTCCGTCAAGTTGAACTCGTTCGTAACGAGGATCGATCTCTATCACTATGGTTTTGGATCAAAAACCAAAAGTTTGTCTTAACTCTTGGCCAATTTGCTCACATTCTCCGAATTCCAAATCATGGACAATGTACCTTCACTGAAGATTGGTCTCTTGATTCTCTCTTCAACTATCGTGAAGAAAATAGTCCATATTGTTCACACATACCTTCCCCTCAAGAATTAACTCGCATGTTATGCAAACCTCGATCCAATTACTCAAATCCAAACATAATCTATACACGTGATATCCGAGATGATCTTAAACCTCTCGCAGTCATTCTACGTGAAAATGTTTGGAGTCTTAGGGTAAATCGAGAAATTCTTCCCGCTTGTTGTACTCACATAATGTATTGTTTCCTAACCCAACAACCATACAATCTCGCCTATTTCTTCGCAAGATGAATTGTAAACCTTCAAGGCAACAAGAACAAACTAATTCCATATAGAATGTTCCTGACACGCCTTTATCATCATATCATGTACTTTCATCCTCAATTTCAAAGTCCTTTATATGTACTTGTGAACAAGATGATGGAACCTTTGAACACATCTCACATCACGTCATTTTTCGTTCCTGAATCCACAAATACTCATCATCCATTTGACGATCCATCAAACGAAAACGAACAAGAAACCTAGTCTCTTCTACAAATAGGTTCAATCCTTAAGATTCATCTTTTATCTTTATAATATGATCATTCCCATGAAATAAAACTCTTTTCATTTGATATCTCACTTATATAGATGTTCAAATTCTTTAGAAATCACTGGTTTTAATACACGACACCTTATGCAAAATATGCACACTTTCAGTGAAGGTACTGGTCTGCAGTAGCCGGATCCCTGGGTTATAGCTAACCGGATCCCTCATATGAAGGATCTGTAGGATCCGGGCAGACATAAATAAAGTTGCAGACCTTCACACATCAAACCATTCCACTAGATCACATCATACTAGCCAAAAATGATACCTTAGGATCACTTAAGTCTTTCTCAAGCTCACTAGGTCTCACATTCACTCATAAACTAAACTTAGGATCACATTCAAGGTACTTTTGATTTTCCATTTCACCAAAACTCATCATCCTAAGAAGACTGAAACACTCAAGATGTATAGGTACTAGACCTTACAAAATATATTTTCCTTTTTTCTTGGCTGCTGAGAGCCAGATCCCTAGGCTTAGCCTAGACGGATCCCTCATTAGAGGGAACCATGGGAACCGGCTGCACAAAATCAACTAATCCTAGCTAAAACAATTATTTTAAGCTTCTCTTGCTAACTTGAACACTCCATCTTGTCTTAATTGACTTCCTTGTTCAGTGCAACTCTGAAGTTGACTCTTGTGCATGAAAATCATTGCAATTTGAAGGATCTTAGTAGCTTAAGATTTAAATTCACTTGCCAAAATATTTCCTTTATAAACCACCATGTAGTACTTCTAAAATCACCATCTACAACATCATTCTCAGCAACTAAAAGCCTCTATCTCACTATCCATTTATCATGAGAAAAGCTCCTAGTGCTAACTCATCCACCAAAGGACCACCCAAGAAACTTGCTCGGGTTGTTCACGAGATCTCTTCAACCGAATCATCACCCGTTAAATCCACAAACGCTAGGATTTCCCCTCCACCAATTCAACCAATCAAACCAATCCCTAAAAGTATTGTTCCCACAAAACTACCATCGCCAAACACTACTATACCTCCTAAACCAAACACCCCTATTTCTGCTAAACCATCACCTTTGGAGCCTAGAGCCATATCATTCACCACTCCACTTTCATCTCCACACCTCTACAACTTAGAGGACTTGCCTTCTAGGCCATCCCATCCTCCACCATTGCCAACATTCTATTCAATAGAGAGAATAGCGCAACAACAAAACCATGGTGTTGAAACGACACTATCATCGGTTTCCTTCTTTCCATCACCCTCAAATAGTCCATTTTGGATTATGAGGAATCATCAAAGTCAACTACCCGATCACATGGAAGTAGATACCTCTCTACCACCGTCCTCGACACACATTCCACCACCATCGTCCTTAGTTGATCCACTTCAAAATGTACCTTCACAAATCCCTCCTTCTTTTGAGAATCCTCAACCTTCCTCATTCAACCTTCCATCTCAAACCATTCCATTTCTACCACCACCACTTCCAAGCCATGACAAAGATTGTTATCATTGTCAACATGTTGAAGGTTTAGTACATGAACTACATGAAAAGCTACGTTTCATGTGTTATCATCTCCTCGAATGTTTCGATGAGGTCAACAAAACTAAACATTCCTAAGCTTAAGGATTCAAGTGGTGCTCTAGTCTTAAGCTTAACTTAGATTGATTAGGAATCATATTTCATGTTTAAGTCATTCTCTTAGTTTTAGAGATATGTATATCATTTCTCGTGTTTTTATTGAATGAAATTACATGTTATATGCAATATTGTCTTGAAAATATGTTAGGTGCCTTAATAAATAACACATTTTGATGTTAACATTACATTTTACATCCACATTGCTGTCTTAAGTATGCAGACAGACAGATACCTCACTTTGGCCTAGACGGATCCCTCTTAGGGAGGAACCGTGGGATCCGTGCAACAGGAGCAATTTTTCCTACTAATTTGAGTCTTATTTGCTGGAAATTATGCATCATATACTTGTTTTCTAACCTTTGTTTTGTAGATTTTCAATAGACACTGGAACACTTTAACACCCTCAACAAAGGGGAGTTTCTTGTCAAAGCAAAACATTGCAAAAACACTTGCAATACTTTTATATAGGAGTACATTGCTACTTGACGTCCTCCTCACAAAGGATCACTCGTCAAGGGGGAGCATGTTCGTCTTGTTACATACTGGTTTTCACAAACACACAAACACACAATAATACTTGGGGCGTATGAAATGAGTTTTAGAAAGAGAAAGTGGAAGAGAGTTGGAAACTTTAGTGAGACAAAAAAAATGAATTATGAAAGCTCCAACCCTTTACCTTGCAAGGCAAAGGGTATTTATAGGTTCATACAAGACACGCCTACTACGGGCTGTGGATCAGGCATACAGTGGGTAAAGACCCGTCCGTCCTCCACTGTGTTACTTAACAAATTACTTACTAACGCTAAATGACTACGACTACGAGCTTTCTAACGAATACATATACTTGAGGTGACCGAATCTTTAACTACAGGATTTTCTAAATCCTAACAATCTCCCCCTAAGGAATGTTTACAAACAGATATTACATTTAGGTGTTCTTGGATTCTTGATTAATTTCAATGCTCTGTAGCCTATAGTCTTTGATTCTTCATGTTCTGCATGTTTTGATCATAATGTGGAGGTCTTTAACTGATCCACGCGATGGTGAGTTTTGATCCAGCTTTGAGATCATCAGCCATAGTAATTCTCTGACTCATCCTTTGTTGTGTAGCCATTAGGTGAAGTTGTGACTTCTGGACCGACATGCTCACAGTTTTGGATCATGATATCTTTTTATCAGAGTAGCGGAAGCCTTTGTTGATTCATGATATTTGCAGCAGCGTAACAGAAGCATGGATTGAAAATATCAGATTCAGTTGATGAAGATAAGCACTTATCATGATTTCTTTAGAAGTGATTGTGATGTGTGAGCATGCGGCTATGGATTGGCTCCTCAATTATGATCAGCTGCAATCGTCGGGTGTCCCTGTAAACAACAGTTAGAAATAAAGCACACGAAAGTATCTTTGATCACCTTCGTTGAATAGGTTGCAAGAACCACGGTTCCCCGTTGATCAGTACAAGTACTACCTGTGATCAGGTAGAATTCCTAAGAATCTCCTTGACAGGGTTTCGCGGCTGTTTTAGCCGTTCTAAAATCGGAACGTCTCAAAGAAGACAACACGGAGTGAGTGAACCAGCGAATTGAGATTCAATAATTGATGAAAATGATTTGAAAAACAATCGTGTATTGATTAATCAAAAGGGTTTTTCAATACAACGAAGGTTTTATAACAAAAGTCAATTTTCAATCATAAATACCCTTTTAATTTTGAAAACATAATACACCGTCTATGTGCTAGAAAAAGAGTTTTTAAGCACAACGACAGGTTTTTCAAAGGTATCCGTCAATCCATTTCCTGGACCAAGGTTGATTTAAGAGTGAATCACCCCATTGTTTCTATCCAGTTGTCACAAGCTTAATCTTATGAAAGATCTCACATGTCACTCACCAAGAGCTTGTTTGATGTTGGCTCTAGAAGGATTTCCATCTTTGATGCAGGTTTTACTGACCAAGTCTTAATATTTATAGTGTCTCGCTATACCTATGGTCTACCCTAATGCACTAACGGGCAGTGTACCCGGTCGTGTGTAGTGTAGTAAATGGTAAAGCCGAGGTCGTCCCAAGAGCTATGTGTGTCAAATAATTACTAAGTCTAATTGTCACAGAATATTAATGGTTTGATAGGGTTTTAATTAATTAAACTACTAATGCAGAAAATGAAATAAAAGCAAATAAATGTGTGAAGGGAAATCAGTAGAGGAATAGTGGTGCTAACCTAGTTAATCCTCCTAGCTAGTTATGTCTACGTCTACTTACTTCCAATTACTTCAGGTGGGGTCAAATTCGAGAGGACAGCATTTGGTCAATTCGCCCTAACCTATCAGCAAAGATGCCACCACAGGAGAAATCAAGTGCACCGTCATAAGTCATGTTGTTCCTGGTCCCCTAAGCCGAGTCATTAAGTACCGCTACATGCTAGATTCTAAATAGTGAGTGCCCGACCATTAGGAACTTAGACACTACACCCCCCAATTCTTAAGTTCATCCAAACGATAGGTGATTAGTTGGTCAAATCGCACAAGTAGAAAGGGTCGTCAGTTGGTCATATCTTACCTTTCCCGTCTCAGACCGCTCACCTAAGGTCAGTTGGTCATATCTCCTAGGCAATTGGCCTCTATCGCCATTCAAAACTACCGAACCAAGGGTGACTACCAAAGAACTATGCATGAATACACTTAGAAATAATTGTACGGAAGTAAAGGTAAACGCAAACAAAACAATTAAGGAATCATAACTAGGCTAGTACCAAAGGGTGCTTAGCCGCTCATATTAATCATGCAAATCAATTCAATATTCAAAGATACGAAATACATGAATTGAAAGTAAAAGAAATAATAAACGCTAAATCTTATCGTAATGGTGTGACTTCTCCCTTGGAAACAGCTCTGTATGCTTCCCTAGACCTCCCTTGAGCTTTTTCCCACGTTCTCAGAGTGTTGTGTGTGGAATGGGATGCTTTGAAATGCTGGAATTCGTGCGGTATTTATAGGCCAGGTCTGGGTTACGGCGTAACCAATAGAGGAGTTACGCCGTAACCTTCTATTTCATCATAAATGCACTAGATCTGCTAGTTACGGCGTAACCGTATAAGTGGTTACGCCGTAGTCTTCAATAAACTCGGTTACGTCGTAAGTGATGCAGTAGTTACGGCGTAAGTATCAGCGGCGTGGAACCTCTTTTGACCTAATGGAGTTACGTCATAACCTTTGGGAAGAGTTACGCCGTAACCTCTTGATAAGTTGGACTTCTGGGTCACGCAATAGTTACGGCGTAATGTGAGAGACGAGTTACGCCGTAACTTCTTCAGAATAAGCATACTGTGATAAATCTTTAGTAATGTTTCCATTTCCGCGTCTCTTTAGCTCCAATGCTTGCAATTTACCTGAAAGTGGAAAACAATGGACAACAAGCGTAAATCCATATAAATGATATAAATAACGAACATTATCGGGGGAAATTGACACTTAATATTCAGGACTATTTGATGTTATCAAATATCCCCCCACTTGAACTCTACTTGCCCTCAAGTAGACCTTATTAGATAGATTCCTAAAAAGATATCTCCCAAAACCTGGAAAATATGAGTTTAAAAATCCCTTATGCTAGAATAAAACAAAGCCGAACACCTAACGAAAGGGGAACAAACACTCAAATCTCTCAACTATTCTAAGTGTCAATTTCGGGGTGATCACTCAATCGCACAGTCATAGCATGTATTCTATCATAAGCTTGGCGGTTACACAAATCTCCACCACTAGAGTTAAGGGCTAAACAATTCTCGAAGGCAATATGGGTAGACACGACAAAGGTTAAGGGGTGACTCGCTGATACATGACCAAATCCATGGTCAAGACACCAAAGATTGCTCGCTGCATCACCTAGATATGCTTCATGACTAAAGGGTAGGATAAGACATGGGATATATAATTGGTGTAAAATGAAAAACAAGCAGGTAGTCTATATCTATAACTAAGTCATCACCACTTACCGTCCGCCCAAAGTTCAAGCTTAGAAGTCTAGAGACCGGATCATGAAATGCAAGGTAGATGTGTCATTAGAGGACGTCGTGATGGGCACACTACCTTTTCTTTTTCAGTTGGTATAACTCCAACTCCAATCTTCTAATGTGATCGAGGTGGCCTCCTCGATACTAAACAATAAAGCTCATACTATAGTGCTTATAACATCGCACTTTACATAAATCAATCAACTTTTTTTTGAACATAACATAATAACATAACATCCCCCCACTTGAGATGAACAATGGGAATTCGGGGGGTCTTCAATGATCTTCATAATTGTTGTCGATGAAAGCGTGATTTCCAAACCTTTCCACTCGAACCTTGAACTTAGGCGAATGATGACTTCCCAATTACAAATAAAGACTATAGGGTAGGCTAAGGTGTAAGGGTGTAACGAAACAATATATTGGGTTGACAAAATGAAAGGAATGGCTCAGAAGGGTGTATCTAGGGGTATCTTGCACTAAAGGGGAGTGCAACAAAAGGGTTTCACATGGGGGTCGAAAAGTTGAGGTGACTAATCGATAGACTCACAATGGTAGGCTGTTTGGGTGATAATCCTATAATACTGCCTTCTAAAACTGAAAAGTCCAAATACATCGAGCTAACTCAACATACCTCGTCTATGGTCTCGAAATGATGTAAAGGCCAAGTTCTAAAGTTTACAAGCTACCGGCACACTCATAATTTGGTGGATTTGGGGTAAAATATTGGAAACGGATAAAGCTAATCTCACCATGTAATATCAAGGGTTGTATGTGCTCGGCTAAGGTCTAATCTAGTTAGGTTCGGAAAAACATGTCAAAATTTTAAAAATGGCATAATTTTTCAAAATAAACTAGAAAAATGAGGGCGAAATAAAGTTCAAGAGATAATTCTACTCCCATCCCCCCACTTGAATTGTACAAAGTCCCTTTTGTACTAGGCATTAAAATAAAGGTGAAGAGAAAGGTAGAATTAGAGCAAGAACTTCACTGAAATTTGCTCCAAAAAGAAGAAGGCCCACGAGAAAGGATCGTGCCTTCGTTTAAGCGTCATGAACAAACTTCAATCCCTGAAATCACAATACCGAAAAGCATAATTCTAAAAAGAAAAAAAAAGAAAATGAAAAATAAACCTAACTCACTTTCGTAGGAATCACGGTTGCATTTAGCGAATGCAACAAGCCTTTTAAACCACTTGGTGTCCCAAGTGGACGAGTGAAGTCTCGTGAGGGTTTATAGAGAACACACCCACAAAGTTCATTTAAAAACTAATACAAGGTTACTGTGGTTTAAAATGAAAGAATTAAAGCAGATGAGAGTTACGTCGTAACTCTTACGAGAGAGTTACGCCGTAACTGGCAAAACCTGGTATGAGTTGTGAAGCGAGTAGTTACGGCGTAACCACTGAGATGGAATTACGCCATAATTGGTACTACGTTAAGAATTCTGATGCTAAAATGTTGGTTACGGCGTAATCACCAATATGAGTTACGCCGTAACTCTGTTCAGATCAGCAACTGCAGTAGTAATTACTTCCTTTCTCCTGCAAAAATGGTTAGAAAACACAAAACCCAACAGAAATGAAATAAAAACAGAAGAAAGGGATAATTTGGGTTGTCTCCCAAAAGAGCACTTTTCTTTATTAACGAGTCTTTAAGTTAGACTCAGAGCCGCGGGGCTCCTATGGGGGCCTTTGAGCTTGCCCTACTTCTTCAATATCCTTCATCAAATTGTGTCTCATCCATGCAACATTTGAGGCAGTTCGGAGGTATTCAATGGTTTTGATCTTTCAGACTTTACAAAATTTCTCCTCCGGACCTAGGTGGTAGCGAGTGAATTCGTATTTTCAACTATAATTGGAGGTGGTCTTTTGTAGGGTATCCCCAGGAGTTTGCACCTCCTTTGTTCGTAAGCTTCGTCATCGGGATCAGTGAACTCCTCATTTCCTTGCAACTCAAGGTAATCTAGCATCCCTTCGATATCATCGTCATCAGAAACAGTGCCTTTGAACCATTCTTCATCGAGCAAATTCTCCACTAGAACGCGCTTGCATTCTTCTTTATCATTACTCACCCGCTCTATGTCATCGTCAGTTGTTATTTTACTTGTGTTCTTGAGACTTTTGTCGTTTGAATTTTCTTGATCCATGTATTCCTTCCAAATCTTATCTTTTGTCGATGTGTCCACATGCCCATACTTAATTTTTACCCAACTATCGAACCCCAGGTTGTCCATCCAAGGTAAACTCATTCTCTCCTCATCATTGGTTGAGGACCAAAAGAATTCATCTTTTCCTAATCTTCCAGAGTTGCTTCCACCATTACACATATCGTCATATGGGTTGCATGACGCCCAGAAAATTTCTCCAGGAGATTTTACTTTTTCGCACCAGTGACTGCGTAGTTCCTTGTTATCAGTTTCACTTAAATGCTCATCCGTGCAGAGTATACCTTTATTAGTCTCTTCCTTCTGAATATGCTCCGCGTAATCAATTTTTAGTTTCATAAGAAGATTTGGATTGATCTTGGCATTCCCAAATTGAATTGCGTACCAATCTTTAAAGGCCAAATTACCGAATTTAATGCCATGTCTTTCACGCTCATGAGGGCATGTCCATTCTTCCTTTCTTTCATTGTCTCCTCCATTGCAATACTCATGGAAGGGGCTGCATGTAGGCCATGCCCTAGTGGTTTCTTCATCAGTAATGACGACAGGAGTACACCAGTGAGTGATAAGTAGCTCTTCTTCATCTTCAAGGGAGAGTTCCTCGAGTTTTTCTGACTCGTCCAAGTCTAGAAATTTTTCTGCCCATGTATCCCAGTTACTCCGTAACTGAGATTCTTGGTTACGGCGTAATTCATTAGAGTCATTTTCCTCAGTATTCTTCACAACCCCGTTGTCGCTGTCAAACACGAGGTTACGCCGTAACTCATTAGGCATGTTACGGCGTAACTCAGATCTGTTAACGAAATCGTCCCCTAAACCCGTATCACTGGCCTGAACCTTCGAGTTATCATCCGAAAAAATTACCTTACATTCCATAGCTGATTTAGATCCTTCAGGTTTATCGTTATTTCTCCTTACTTTTTCACTGAGCTTTATCACCATGGATTCAAGGTTTTTCAGAGTTGAGTCGTGTTTGGAAATGTATCTGTCATTGTTTTCTTGGAATTCCTTCAACCATTCATCTTGCTCCTTTTGTCTTTGGGCTGAATTTTCCAGAAATTTATTAATTGTTTCTTCAAGACTGGGCTTTCTTTCTCCATAAGGCCCACGGTTGTAATTTCCACGATAACCATTACTATTTCGATTATCACCGTAAAATGGTCAATTTTCTCCATACTTAGCCTCTTCAATACCATCTTCGTCCATATGAGGACAATTCTTTGTAAGATGTCCTCCTCCACAGCTTTCACAACTCACTTGGATGGCATGAACGGTTTCTCTGACCTTCAGCATATCTCGACTGAGACTTTTAATTTTACTAGTGATTGCTGCAATTCCGTCGAAACTTCCGCCTTGGTTTCTTTTACTTCCACCGTCGTGCCATTTTTGAAAATGGTCCGCCATTTTTTGAATGGCTTCAATTGCAGTAGTAGGAGTCATGTTTGGAATAGGTCCTTGATAGTCCAGCATCTGTCTTGTAGTTACATTTATTCCTTTGTAGAAAATATTGACCTTCTGCTGGTTATTAAGATCATTCGTAGGACACTTATAAAGAAGATCGTTGTATCTGTCCCAAGCTTGATACATAGTTTCGTCGTCTTCTTGTTTGAAATTATGGATCTCCAAGAGTTGATTAGAAATCTTTGATGGCGGGCAATATCTTTTAATAAAGTGTTTCTTTAGTAGCGCCCAAGTATTAACTGCCCTGGTGGGCAATCTTTCGATCCATCTTCTAGCTGCTCCAGTGAGAGTCGTTGGGAACACCCTAAGCATAACAGCATCATGAGACACGCCCGGAATGTTGAAAAGGCTAGCAATGTATAGGACATTTTCAACGTGCTCATATGCGTCTTCGTCCATGTTTCCTGAAAAAGGGTTAGCGCGAAGCTCCCTCATAAATTGGTGTTTAATCTCGAAATGAACATCCGCTCCGATTGCCGGTCTTACGAGACCCGGCCCTTGATCTGCTCTAATCAACGCCAAGTATTCCTCAAGAGTGAGGTCATCGATGTTAACAACTTCCATGGTACCTGAAAACTTGAAATATGATCGTGAGAAAAGTTTAAAAATGAAATGAAAGACTCAATATTAATCCTAATATAGCTCCCCGACAGCGGCGCCAAAAACTTGATTCAGGTTTTATTGACCAGGTCTTAATATTTATAGTGTCTCGCTATACCTATGGTCTACCCTAATGCACTAACGGGCAGTGTACCCGGTCGTGTGTAGTGTAGTAAATGGTAAAGCCGAGGTCGTCCCAAGAGCTATGTGTGTCGGATAATTACTAAGTCTAATTGTCACATAATATTAATGGTTTGATAGGGTTTTAATTAATTAAACTACTAATGCAGAAAATGAAATAAAAGCAAATAAATGTGTGAAGGGAAATCGGTAGAGGAATAGTGGTGCTAACCTAGTTAATCATCCTAGCTAGTTATGTCTACGTCTACTTACTTCCAATTACTTCAGGTGGGGTCAAATTCGAGAGGATAGCATTTGGTCAATTCGTCCTAACCTATCAGCAAAGATGCCACCACAGGAGAAATAAGGCGCACCATCATAAGTCCTGTTGTTCCTGGTCCCCTAAGCCGAGTCATTAAGTACCGCTACATGCTAGATTCTAAATAGTGAGTGCCCGGCCGTTAGGAACTTAGACACTACACCCCCCAATTCTTAAGTTCATCCAAACTATAGGTGATCAGTTGGTCAAATCGCACAAGTAGAAAGGGTCGTCACACTACAAGAAAAGTGGCTTTTTAGGACCCCCATAAGCGTCATAAAATGGTACTTTTTAGGACCTTTCATTTAATAGGACCAAGGATGAAAGCGTTTCATGTAAGGCGGTTGTAATAGGTCCAAAGCGTCCTAACCCTTATGAAACCAATTTTATGGTCGTATTATATGTCTATGAACAACACAAATAGCGTCCTAATAAAACCATATTAGGACACTTTTACAATGTTTTAACATGTGATTACCTACTTTTAATCTTTTGAGACACATAAAAACGTCCTTAAAAGTATTGTTAGGACGCTTATGATGTAACATCATAGCTATTTTAGCAACCAAGAAAAGGGTACTAATAACTCAAATAAGATTATGATACCAATTTTATGGTCGCATTTTAGGTCTATAAACAACACAAATAACGTCCTAATAAAAACATATTAGGACACTTTTCCAATGTTCTAACATGTGGTAACCTACTTTTAATCTTTTGATACACATACAAGCGTCCTTTAATGTTAATTCTAGGACGGCTATCATATACCATTATAGTTACTTTATCACCAAGAAAAGGGTCCTAATATCCCAAATACGATTATGAAACCAAATTTATGGTCGCATAATATGTCTATGAACAACCAAATAACGTCCTAATAACAACATATTAGGACACTTTTACAATGTTGTAAAACGTTGTTACCTAATTTTAATCTTTTGATACACATACAAGCGTACTTAAAAGATAATTGTTAGGACGCTTATCATATAACATTATAGCTATTTTAGCACCAAGAAAAGGGTTCTAATATCTCAAGGAAGATTATGAAACCAATTTTTTGGTCGTATAAAATGTCTATTAACAACCTAAATAACGTCCTAATAACAACATATTAGGACACTTTTACAATGTTAAGTTAATTGTTAGGACGGTTAATAAGTTTAATAGGACAATTTCAAAGTCCGGACAAGTCATATGATAGGACGCTATTTTCACCATGCACACTCTATTATTACGATATGAATAAAACATCAACTAAATATTAAATGAATAAAACGAAATTGTATTTCAAATTAGCAATTGTCATAACAAATCACTAAACATAAATAAGGTAGACAGAATCTAACATAAAGTCTGTTAACATTAAACAATACATTAACGCAACAAGAAGCTTAGTCCGTGGTCATCATGCATCATCTCTCTCAATCCTCACGGACCACCTACAAATAAACACCCATGTATAAGCATTAAGCTCCATGTTAGTAAAATTATTGGTATCACAAGATTAACAAAGACATACCAAGATAAAGGGACAAGGCCATGCTATGGTTGCACCAACACAGTCTTTAATTGTGGCAAATAACCCATATGGTCTCACCAACACTTCATCTCTTTTTGTTGGTACTTGAACGTTTACCTCACACCATCCTCGTCCAATCTCTGTACCACCAACTATATCATTTGGGTTCAAGCTCCTCACCCATCCTTTTGCTACAGTCTCGGTTGAGTTTAGAATGCTTTTAAGGACAACTTCATCCCCGACCTAGATTTCAGTTTTCAACAAACATTTATCAATTTATAGTCAAGACAAATGTATTAGGTTAAACAGATGTAATACTGCAGGTATGGAGGCTGGGGTATACAAAGGAGGTCAAAAATTGATCAGTGTAATACTGCAGGTGTGGAGGCTGGTGTATACTAAATAAGTTACAAATAAGCTACAATAAGCTAAATAAGCTGTAACTACATGAGTTGTAACTAGATTAAGCTAAAAACTACCAGATAAGCTAAAGGAATAAGATATAGACCAGAATAATCACTTGATCAAATATCACAGGCCAAACAGGCCAAAACCAACAACCTTGCAGCCCTTGTGGGTCCCACTAGGGTTGACAGGGATCCAAAGTGAGACTTGATATGAAAAGGTGACTTATTGAGGTTTCTAAAAAGCTAGGACTAAAGGTTTGGGTCCCACAGATAAGCACTTGATGAGGGCTTGAACTTGGGTGGTCAACACTGATCACTCAGTGTATGGGTGGAATTGGACAAACAAAAAGCTATCTGCAGACCTATCTAATAAGCTCAAAAGTTTGAAATAAGCCCTGAACTTTATAGATGAGCTTATTGGATTTCAAAAAAACCAATAAGCTCACTGTGTGGCCCACTAATGAAGAAGCTAAGGCACATGGAAAGTTGGGGTTTTGAGCTGATGCCCTGGTGCAGGGCAATGGTTAGCCCTGCAGGCCACTTTGAACTATCACCTAAGCCAGAGAAAAAATCATAAAAATAAGCTAACTGTGGGATTCAAAAGCTTAGATGGGGAATTTCAACATGTAAAAATCTCAAGACTTGAATCTCAACACAAAATTCACAAAAATTCTCCCAAGATCTGAGTTTCTGACTAACATACCATTTTGACTTTTTGATTTTGAACTTAAAATTTGACTTTAATGAAACTTGTTTGATCCGTATGCACTAATTATGATTATTTAAGCTATGATAACACTAATTTAAGATACATGAACAAGATTTAGACCAAGTGGGTGAGATTTGATCCTCACATGTCCCAACAATGGACTGTGAGAGTGAAGGTAATTTGATTTTGACTTTCTCTAGTTCAAACATTGGTTTTATAGTTTTACTAGTTCTAATATCACCTAGAGGTCATAGTGTGCAGATAAACAAGTGAAAAGGCAACTACCACAGTTGAAACAACACAGAACCAAACACCCCTTAATAACTGAGTTAACAAATTTAAAAGGCAAATGAGCAATCTAAATCATAATACTGATACATAAGCTTGTAGCCTAGGTTCATTAGCTATCAAAGATAAAATAAGCTATAACAACTAGAAAGGAACGATTTATAATAGAAACATACCCGTAAGCGTGGAGGTTCATTGGTTACAACAGGAGAATCTTGTGATGTAAGAGGTGGAACAATGGAACTATCCGTCGACCCATTCTTCTCTGATAACTGGGCTCGTAACTTTTCATTTTCACTAGTAAGTTCTCCACATCTAGACTTCAATTCATTGTTTTCTCTATGACATGCTAAACGACTTGGTATTACACCCCAAACAGCAGAAGCACGAACACCTAGACCATACATGCCTGCATCACCATTTTGATCTTTACCCATAACTGTAGAAAAAATATCATCTGGTCCAGGATTATCAATCGAACCCTCGGGCAGATTATCACTAAGTCGTTTCATATCATCCTGCATTTTATATAAACATGAACAACATATAGTAAAAGCATGTATTACAAAAAAAAGCATATTGTGTTTAACTTATGCTATTA
>BPTQ01000008.1:253580075-253595191 GCA_019973895.1 Chrysanthemum seticuspe | reverse complement strand
CAATAGTTGGAGACTTTTAGTCGCTGTTGTGAACGTTCTCTAAGTTGGTTCGCGGAGAGTTACTCGACCTGAAGTACGTAACTTAGTATTTGTAGGAGTCGACGGTAAAGAAGTAGTCATAAGTTTATTTTGTGGAGGTAGTAAGCAATACAAGAGAATAGGTGAAAGTAAGAGTACAGCAGAGACTGCCGGCGTTGTAAAGAGTACAACTGGAGTAAGCATCCATAGAGTAATTATAACTCTTTTTATTTTGTTAGTACTTCGAAAAGTCTGGGTTTTTCTAGAAAGTCAAGTAAGTTCATACCGCACCGTCTGTAAAAGTTAATCCCAACATATATCACTTTTTCAATACTTGACTTTTTTCATATACCTACTTGACTTTTTTATTTTTATTTTGGTTGTATATATATTTCCCATCTACGTACTTGACTTTTTTAATTCTCATAATTACTCTTTACTTTATTAATTTTGTTCATGATTACTTGTTTTAATTATTTCATTTCTCATTAATACTCTTAATTTTTTCAGTTCATGCATCTACCCTTTATATATATGTTGGTTTTATTTTTATTTTTTCAGTTCATCCATATACTTTTTTCAGTTCATAACTTTTTCACTATATACAACCCTAATTGAAAATGTCTGCCACGCCATACTTGAATGAACTGAAAGATCTTTTTGGGTCTGAAAAGCTTCATGATTGTTTTATTTTTCTCAATATTAATGAGATACCTACGAATGAGGTCAACATGAGAAATGTTGCGGCCGTCAGAGACGACATGAGAATGAAAGTGGATAAGAGAACATAACGAATGATGGAGGTGTTTTATTTGAATACTGATGAAGAAATGGCAGCTGAGGATGTTTATGATTCAATGCATGAAGTCCAGCTCATTGAGAGGCGCTTGGTTGAATCTCTTGCAAGTGTTGTCGCTGATTTTCAGAGGTTGATAACATTGAAGAAGGAGACCATTGAGATTCTGGAGAAGTATGAAGAAGAATGAAGGTAGTTGTTGGGTCTTTTTGTGGTTTTTGTGTCTGATGGTCTCATGTTGTTGGGTTATGTACTTATTTTGATGAAAACTTGTTATGTATTTATGTTGAAGGGGATGGTTTGTGAACAATGGTTTCTGAACAATGGTTTATGATAACTTATTATAGTTAATATTTTAATGGTATGTGCATATTTATGTTTAATGGCCGTTTGTTTTGTTATGTGTTTTGATGATAATCTGTATGTGCTTATGTTGCTTATGTTGATAATCTGTGATTGTTAGTTGTTATTGTTAAATGTTGGTTGCTTTTGTTTATATGTGTTTAATTTAGCCTAGTACAAGCTTATGTATTAGTATTATGATTTAGATTGATCATTTGCCTTTTAAATTTGTTAAATCAATTATTAAACAATATGTGTTTTAAAGTAGTGTTTGGTTAGGTCTGTGTAGTGAGTATTAGTTGAACTCAGTGTCTAAGGCCTGTTCATACAACTTTCTTAACAGCTAATAAGTCAGAAACAAACAAGGTTTTAGTGGATAGAAGCTTTAAAGTCAAAATCACCAATATATTGGCCTAAAATCTGTCTGTGTGGAAATTAGTGTGGCATAAGCTTCAAATCATCTCACAAGTAGTTGTTCTAGCATAAATTAGTCTTAATATAGCTTAAGTCACATTAATCAATGACAATAGTCCCTGTTTTTATGTAAAATTAGTTGTTAAGAATCAATGACAATAGTCCCTGTTTTTATGTAAAATTAGTTGTTAAGAATCAATGACAATCCTCATTACTGTTTGTATAACTCTTTCTTATACATTTCTTATTTAAATTTAGGTAATTTTAACTTTTTAGCTTCTTGTTATTTATATTTTCACTTTGAGATCTCAAAACAACCCTGCTTAAGAGGTGTTTGGCTCAAATGGGTCAAACGGGTTAATATGGCTTATCACTGTTTGGCTCAAATGCCCATATTAAGAGCTTAATTTCTGCTTATTCACTGTTGTTTCTCTTCTGTTTTTTGTTTCCTTTAGTAGCTTGTACTACTGACTAGAGAATTCTGATCTTAATTGGGATTCTAGATCTTATCTTGTTGCTTTAATTTGGTCTACTAATCACCCCATTAGGACTGAGATGCCCTGCACTCAGTCATTTTTGTTTTTTAATCAAGCCTGGTTTTTTGACTCCAAATGTCTTCTTTTTTATTGCATCCCAAGTAACATTGTTAGCAAGACCTAACACTTGTATCCTTTTACCAGGAACTTGTTCAACTTGTTCAACATTTTTGCCTTTTGACTTCTTGCCTTTTGACTTTTTGGCTTCTGACTTTGTTAATCCTTTGAATTTCCAATTAGGTGGAAAGTAATCAGCCCAAGATGATTGATGAGTGTGTAAATACTCATCATTTTTGGTCAAATCTGAACTGCAAAACATTTAAAAACACTTAGAAATGCATCAAAATACTGAAAATATCCCAAAATTGTATTTTATATGTTTCAGATGCAAAATGTTTAAAATCAGATGAAAAACGAGCTAAGTTTGCATAATTGGCAGTTTCAGTCCCTCAACTTTCAAATCTTGACAAAATCAGTCCCTGAGCATTTGTTTTGAAATAAAAGTCAACCCAAGTCCTTCCAAAATCAAAATTTATCAAAAATGATCCTTGGGTAAAAAGTTTGGAGAATTTACAAGTTTGGTCCTTCAAGTTTCAAAATTGGCAAAAATAGTCCTTGGAAGTTTAAAAATGGAAAATTATCTTTTATGGTCCTTGTACTAATGAAAATTGGCAAGATTGACCCTTGGAATAACTTTGAAAAATTGGCAGGTTCGGTCCCTCAAAAATCAGAAATTACAAGAATGGTCCTTGTTATTAATACCAAAGCTTGACCCTTGAACCCCTTGCTTGAGCCTTGACCCCTGCCAAAGCCACTTGACCCCCCCAACTTAACCCCCTGTCTATTATTACACCCCGGTCAAACCCCCAGTCAACTCTCACCAACTGCCTGCAAACCCCTCACCTCCAGCTCACATACACCACCCTTATCACTCCACCTCCACAAACCAACAAGGAGCATTAATTGCTTCTTCTTCTTTGCACTCAATCCCTCCCCACTGGCAAATATCATTTTCCCGCCAAAAATCCATCAATGGCTAAAAAAAAGCCCAACTCATCCAATGGCTAAAAATAAAAGGGGGAAACACTCAGAAGGCACGTGGGAAGACTTTTGCTGATAAATAGAGGGAAGAGAAGGAGAGATAAAAAGCAGTTTTTAGTTTACATTTTTCATATATGTCGTTTTTAATGTTTAGGTCTTAATTAAGTTCTAAGTTGTAATTTTAATCTTCCTTGTATTGAACTCAAGCTATTGTATCAGTTGTATTTCATTTCAAGTTCTAATTTAAAGTTTGATTAAAGTTTCTTACTTTTAAATTTTCTTCTTTTTATTCAGTCTTAATTGTCCTAAATCCGAGCTTCAATAAGCTTTATTATAACTTAAGTGAGCTTACTAAAGCTGTATATAGCTTTTAGTAAGCTCAAGAATCAGTTCCAAGCAAATTCTTCACCTGGTCAACAAAAGTCAAACTGGAGCTTCATTTGGAAATGGTTATAACATTGGGTGTTGCAGAGCTTGGATTGGGTTGGATTAGCTTAGGTTAGTGTAGTTATGGTTCTGGATTGAGCTTCAAAATAAGCTGGACTGCTGTAAGCTTCTCATTCACTTTATGTCATTATTGAGCTCAAATCTGCATATCATTGTTCTTAGTGAGTTAGTGTTAATTGTTACTTTAAAGCATTGAAGTTAGACTTACTTTAGTTAGTTATAGTGAGATTAGGAAGCTATTCACACTAGCTAAATAGATTGTTAGTTAAAATTTGCATTTTAGCATCTTAACTAGTGTTTGGATCAGTGGGTGAATTGAGCTTGAGGCTTGGTTTGTGCTCAAGATCAGTTAACTTGGCCTCATTTAGGATCATTGGACTTAATTCAGTGGTTAGATTGCATCCTAGAACATTAAAAGTCAAAATCACACTAAGTAGGGTCTAATTTTCATATCTGTTGGAATTTTTAAAGATCATAAGCTTGATTTGTGTTTAGAATTCAGTAGAGTAGCTTATTTTAGTTTCACTTTAGCTTAATACATCATTCTCAGTTCAAAAATTGGATTCAAATCTCACTTAAGTCAACTTTCCATTTCTGAGTTAAAAGTCAAAATTGTTAAACTCAGTTTTCACCAAAGTTTGTGGAATTTTCATGGATTCATTATTGGTTCAATTCAAGTGAAATTTTGGACTTAACAAGTTCAGTTGGTCTATTATTGAAATCTGATTTTTGTGAAATTTTTGGAAACAGTCTTAAGCACTTAATCAGCTGTCCAATAAGCTCCAATATGCCCTGTTTAAACAGCATACACTGAGTGTGAGCAGGCAACTTCCAGACCTTGTGCAGGTCTTGTTTTTGATCACTAGTGGCTGAAACTTGGTCTTGAGATAGTTCAGCTGGTGGTCTTTAGGTCTCCAGTTTTGGTTTTCACATTAGCTTATGGAATAAGCTGGTACTTTAGCTTAAAAGTAGACAGATAAACTGTTTTGGCACTTAAGCTTTTAAATCACCAAATCATTGTAGCTTATAATTCAGAGGTTAAGCTTAGTTACTTTAGGTGCACTTAAGTTGATTTTAGCTTAGAAAAGCTTCTGGTAGCTTTTGGTTTAGTAGAATAGCTTTTAGCTTAATCTTAGTAGCTTAATTAGGGTAGTTTGCACTGCAGTTCCATTTTCTTACACATAAGCTATAGTTTTTATAATTTTCATAAATTTAGAATATTATTTTAGACTTTTCCTGAATTTTTCAGATTTTTCCATTACTGTTTGCTATTTTTCTTATTTTAAATCAGTTTTTAAGTCTTTTTAAATAGCTTTTAATACAAATAAATCAGAAAAGCTTCAAAAAAATAAGTTTTCAATTTTCATAGATTAAGATAAATATAAAAAGCCAAAAAAATATTTTTCTATAATTTTCCTAGTTTAAATAGTAATTTTTAGCAATTTAATTAGCTTTAAATAGTTTTTAAATCATAGAAATTAGAGTATAAATCAGAAAAATACAAAATTAGTTTTGAAAATTCTCTTTAGTTATTTTAGATTTTTTTAAAAATAGTTTTATAATTTTCCCATTAATTTTCATAATTTTTAGTATTTTAATTTAGTTTTAAAGTTTAAAATTAGTTTTTAATTCAAATTTATAAAAGTAAAATCAAGGAAATCCAATTTTAAAAATAGTGATAGCGTTTATTTAATATAATTTAGCTTTTTAATTTTCTTTCTCAGATTTTTCCTTTGTCATCTAGTATTATCATTAACCCATTCCTGTTCAATATCACCCGATCACTACGCGTTTAGCTTCAATCGCACAGCTCGTTGGGACTTAACGACCCGGGGAAACACTAAACTCTCCTGGACTTAATTGCATTGGTTTTAGACTGTTTGAATTTTATTACGGTTGACCATTCACAAGTGGTTGACTTGTGCAATAAACCTGACCGTTTGGGACGAATCAAATTTTGGCGCCGCTGCCGGGGAGCCGTGCTAATAATCTTACGTTTAGCAGATTAGTGATTTGAATATTCACTCTTTGTTCATACCATCTATAAATATTTATATTTTCTTATAAAAATCCAAAAATCCAAAAACATCTTAAAACATATAAAACACAAAAATATTTTTCTTTTGTTTCTACATATATATAAAACCATAAAACTCAAAAAGATTCTTCTTTCCCCATTTTCATAATTCCCTTGACTCTGAGATTTCTTAGAGTTAACTCTAGTGTATGCGCACTCGCTCTTCTAGGTCTGTGAGCCCATTTCGTGAGCTTGTCAGGATTCCAAGAAGGCGTATCCGTAGACGTTCTGCCCCATCAGTCGGATCTGAGATCCGAACTGCTCGCATTACTTCCGTTATCATGGCGGAAGAACGTCCTATGTGCGAGCTTCTCCAGGCACCCATCGATGGGTATGGAGATGCTATTGTTATCCCAGCCATTGTGGCTGAAAATTTTGAACTCAAAACCGGGTTACTAAATCTTGTAACCTCAAGTCAATTCTATGGTTTTGAGAGGGATGATCCTCATGCTCATATTCGATGGTTTAACAAGATTGCATCTACCATCAAATACAAGAATGTCCCTACCGATGCTGTCAAGCTTCTTCTGTTCCCATTTTCCCTTGAGGGACAAGCCCGGATTTGGCTTGAAAAACAACCCCCTCAATCGATCGAAACATGGGAAGACCTGGTGAAGAAATTTGTGAACGGGTTCTATCCACCTTCTAAAACCACGAGTCTTAAAAACGAGATCATCAAGTTCACACAAAAGTTTGATGAATCCTTCAGTGAATCGTGGGATCGTTTTAAGGAGTTACTCCGCAAATGTCCTCACCATGGTTTCTCTGAGTTGATGCAACTCGATACTTTCTATAATGGAGTGAGTCAATCTGATCAAGATTCTCTCAATTCCTCCACTGGAGGAAATTTCTTGAGCAAAACTGTAAAAGAAGCTTTAGAGATCATTGAAAACAAGTCTAAAGTCCGCACTGCACGAAGCAAACCGGTTGTTTCCCAAGTCAGTGTTGGTCCTTCTACTTCATCGCCCGTGAGTCAATCTAGCACCGATGCTAAGATTGACAAACTCACGGAAGCAATTCAAGCTTTGGTTCTCTCCAACCAAAAGAAAGTTTCTTTTCCACAAACTTCACCTCCTGCTGAAGTTAAGAAAGTGGAAGTATGTGTTACTTGCGGTGGCCCCCATGCCTATTACAACTGTATGGCCACCGATGGTAACCCTTTTGAAGCAAACGCTGTGGGCAGGATTTCCAATTCAGGAGGCAACCAATACCATGCTCCTATGGACCCGAACCACCGTCCTAACCACTACCCTGGACCACCCGGTTTCAGCCAAAACCAAAACCGTAATCAAAATCAGAATAGAACGAACCAAGGTTTTCAAAACCAAGGTAATTTTAGTCAGAATAACGGTTTTCAAAATCAAAGTCAAAATTTCCAAAACCAAGGAAATTTTAATAGAAACCAAGGTCAAGGAAATTTCAACCCAGGGTATTTTCATGGCAATAATCAAGGAAATTTCCAAAATCAAGGCCCTAATCCAAACAATAGAGGCCAGAATTTTCCTACACAAAATCAAGCCATTGTTCCAACTGGACCATCATCTGATGAGTTGTTGAAGCAATTCATGAAATCCCAAGAGGAAATGAATAGGTTGTTGGTTAGCCAGATTTCTGACATTAAGAAGTCTTTAAATGATCGACCCTCGGGCTCAGGTACTTTACCTAGCAACACGATCGCTAATCCGAGGGGCGATGCAAAGGCGATCACAACCAGAAGTGGTGCTTCATATGATGGACCCGCTATTCCTACTACCTCTTCTTCTTCTCTCCCGAAGGTAGTGGAAAGTGAACCTGAGGCGACAAAGGACCAAGTGCAACCCACTAGCTCGCAGAGCACAGCACATGTCCATCCTCAAGTTGTCCCGAAACCCAAAACCAAACCAGGAGTTGTTTTTGAACCTCCAGTTGAAAACCCCAAATCCAAAACTTCTATTCCTTACCCATCACGTTTAAATGAGCAAAAGCTCCGCGAAAAAGCCAGTCATCAAATGGAAAAAAATTTTCAAATTTTCCAAGAACTACATTTTGACATAAGCTTTGCGGATGTTATCATGCTGATGCCCAAGTTTGCATCAACTCTCAAACACATGTTAAGCAACAAGGAAAAACTGTTTGAAATGGCTAAAACTCCTCTGAATGAGAACTGCTCAGCAGTTCTGTTAAAGAAGCTTCCCGAGAAACTTGGAGATCCTGGAAAATTTCTTCTACCTTGTGTTTTTCCAGGAATGATTGAATGCTTTGCCCTCGCCGATCTTGGTGCAAGCATCAATCTGATGCCTTATTCAGTATGGAAGAAACTTTCTCTTCCAGAACTTATTCCTACCTGCATGACTCTTGAGCTTGCAGATCGTTCTATATCGCGTCCTCTTGGCATCGCCGAGGATGTATTCGTGAAAGTAGGAAAGTTCCATTTTCCAGCTGACTTTGTGGTTGTTGACTTCGATGCCGATCATCGGGTTCCCCTCATTGTTGGACGAGGATTCCTGAGAACGGGCCGTGCTCTCATTGATGTATTTGAGCAAGAAATCACATTACGTGTGGGTAATGAAGCTGTCACCTTTAACCTTGATCAAACTTCGAGGTACTCCGCAAACTATGATGCTGAATCGGTTAATCGAATCGATGTAATTGATATTGCTTCAGAGGAGTACTCTCAAGAGTTTCTTGGTTATTTTCATAATTCTGTGAGTGGGGATCCCACCACATCTTCTCAACCAATTATTGCCGACTCTTCTCCCTCTCCTACTCCATTTGAGGGAGGTGACTTCTTTTTGGAAGAGATCGATGAGTTTCTTGCTAATGATGAATCGATTCCGCCGGGAATTGATGATGGTGTTTATGATTCGGAGGGAGATATCCTTTATCTTGAGCAATTGTTAAAGATCCATTACCGTCACTCCCTCCGAAAGAGATCACGATTGAAGAAATCAGATCCGTACAAACATCTACTGAAGAATTTCCCGAGGTTGAACTTAAGGACCTACCTCCTCATCTCGAGTATGCATTCTTGGAGGGTGATGATAAATTACCCGTCATAATTGCTAAGGACTTAACTGAGGAGGAGAAGACTGCTCTCATAAAGGTTTTGAAGTTGCACAAGCAAGCAATTGCTTGGAGACTCTCCGACATCAAGGGTATTAACCCTGAATTTTGTACGCACAAGATTTTATTGGAGGATGATTTCAAACCAGCAGTCCAACATCAGAGAAGGGTGAATCCTAAGATTCATGAGGTTATCAAACAGGAGGTTCTCAAACTTCTTGATGCCGGTCTAATTTACCCGATCTCTGATAGTCCTTGGGTCAGTCCCATCCACTGTGTTCCAAAAAAGGGTAGCATAACTGTTGTCACAAATGAAGAAAACGAGTTAATTCCAACTCGATTGGTTACGGGATGGCGTGTGTGTATTGACTATCGCAAGTTAAACGAAGCCACCCGTAAAGACCATTTTCCTCTACCCTTCATGGATCATATGCTTGAGAGACTAGCAGGAAACGAATACTATTGTTTCCTAGATGGTTTCTCGGGGTATTTTCAGATCCCCATTGATCCACAGGATCAAGAAAAGACCACATTCACCTGCCCATACGGAACTTTTGCCTACAGACGTATGCCTTTTGGCTTATGTAACGCTCCTGGCACGTTCCAACGATGTATGATGGCAATTTTCCACGACATGATCGGGGAAACAATGGAGGTGTTTATGGATGACTTCTCGGTCATTGGGGACTCATTTCAAACATGTCTCTCCCATTTAGAAAAAATGCTAAAACGGTGTGAAGACACCAATCTTTGTCTAAATTGGGAGAAGAGCCACTTTATGGTCAAGGAAGGAATTGTCCTAGGCCATAAGATTTCAAAAAACGGGATTGAGGTTGACAAAGCGAAAGTGGATGTCATTGCCAAATTGCCTCATCCTACTACCGTCAAAGGTATTAGGAGTTTTTTAGGTCATGCCGGTTTTTATCGCAGATTCATACAAGATTTTTCTAAAATCGCTCGGCCTATGACTCATCTCCTTGAGAAGGATGCTCCTTTTATCTTCTCACCTGAGTGCATCGAAGCTTTTGAAACATTAAAGAAAAATCTTACGGAAGCACCCATTCTAGTTGCCCCCGACTGGGATTTACCCTTTGAACTCATGTGCGATGCAAGTGATTTTGCTATCGGTGCAGTCCTGGGGCAACGTAAAACCAAGCATTTTCAGCCTATCCACTACGCGAGTAAGACTATGACTGAAGCTCAAACCCATTACACCACTACAGAAAAAGAATTACTAGCCGTGGTGTATGCGTTTGAGAAGTTTCGACCATACCTAATCTTGACCAAATGCGTGGTGTATACGGATCACTCGGCTCTCAAATATCTCTTTGCAAAACAAGATGCAAAGCCGAGATTGCTCCGTTGGGTTCTCCTCTTGCAAGAATTTGATATCATTATACGTGATAAAAAAGGAGCTGAGAACTTGGCTGCTGATCATCTGTCCCGTCTAGAAAACCCTCACCAGGATGTGTTCGAGAAAAAGGAAACAAACGAAACATTTCCTCTCGAAACACTCAATGTGGTTTCTTTTCGTGGAGACTCTTCTACCCCATGGTTTACTGACCTTGCAAATTACCATGCGGGTAACTTTGTGGTGAAAGGGATGTCGTCCCAACAGAAAAACAAATTCTTTAAAGATGTAAAACATTACTTCTGGGACGACCCCTACTTATTCAAAATTTGCGCGGATCAAGTCATCAGGCGATGTGTGTATGGTCAGGAAGCCAATGACATTCTCAAGGCTTGCCATTCTGGACCTACTGGGGGACATCATAGCCCCAACTACACTGCCAAAAAGGTGTTTGATTCCGGATTTTATTGAGCCACGATTTACAAGGATGCCCACGAATTTGTCAAAACCTGTGACGCTTGTCAACGTCACGAAAATATCTCACAAAGAAATGAAATGCCGCAAAACGCCATTCAAGTGTGTGAGATTTTTGACATCTGGGGCATTGACTTTATGGGGCCATTTCCTTCATCTCGAGGAAATAAATACATACTCGTGGCCGTTGACTATTTGTCAAAATGGGTTGAAGCGAAAGCTTTGCCTACCAACGATGCCCGAGTTGTTGTGAAATTCTTAAAATCTCTTTTTGCTAGGTTTGGAACTCCACGAGATATAATCAGTGATCATGGTACGCATTTCTGCAATGACCAGTTTGATAGAGTCATGCAAAAGTATGGTGTAACTCACCGTCTCTCTACTGCGTACCACCCCCAAACAAGTGGGCAAGTGGAAGTTTCCAACCAAGGGATTAAAAGAATTCTGGAAAGGACAGTAGGCGAAAATCGTGCCTCTTGGTCGGATAAGCTAGATGACGCACTCTGGGCCTTCCGTACAGCTTATAAAACACCCATCGGGTGTACTCCATACAAGCTAGTGTACGGAAAGGCGTGTCATCTGCCGATTGAGCTTGAGCACAAAGCATACTGGGCTTTGAAACATGCCAACTTCGATATTCAGACAGCTGGTGATCACCGGAAAGTTCAAATGAATGAATTAAATGAACTCCGTGATCAAGCATACGAGAACTCTTTGATCTACAAAGAAAAGACAAAGAAGATTCATGACTCCAAAATCAAGAACCGCGTTTTCAACATCGGTGATCGAGTCCTTCTTTTCAATTCAAGAATGAAGATTTTCTCAGGAAAACTAAAATCCCGCTGGTCTGGACCATTCACCATCACTAAAGTATTTCCTTATGGAACCATTGAGTTATCTCAACCCGATGGTCCAAATTTTAAAGTGAATGGTCATCGATTGAAGCACTATTTTGGAGATGACATTCCACCTGTGGTTGTCCCGGATCTACAAACCTTCCCCATGAACCAATGAATACGGGGTCGAGTCAAGCTAGCGACTCGGGAATCAAAAACAGTAGCACACTATATGGGTTTTCACCCGTATTTCTGACTTCTTTCTACTTTCTACCACCCTAGTGTGGGGGAGTTGCCCCCCGCTGTTGTATATAAGTTTTGATCCTTAAAAAAAGAAAAAATAAATAAATAAATAAATAAATAAAAAATTTCAAATAATGGCCGTAGTATTTCCCTTTTACGTTCTATGTTTCGGCATAACCGCCGGTACTTTGAATATTGAGGGCAATATTCATTTCTAGTGTGGGGGGGAATTCTCACGAATTTTATCATGTAATTATACCACCCAATTCCCCCATTTTTGGCCAAATTTTTTTTTGGAGTAAGTGTTTTGCACTTACTCAGCTTACGGTTATCAGTCCGCCATGTCTAATAAACAAAAGGATTGGCTAATCCAGGAGCAAACGGCTCTTGGTAAAGATATCTCAAATCCGTTGACGGCTTGCAATTTGCCCAAAATTGTATGGTGTTCAGCTCACCATATCTTTAATTAGTAAAGAGTTGGCTAGCCCGCAAGTTTATGGCTTGTGGTAAAGGCAGTTGGAAAACCATAATTGGTAATCGACTCACCAAAGATATTTTATCTAAGAGTTGGCTAGTCCAGAAGCAAACGGCTTCTGGTAAAGACAAATCAAAACCGTTGAAAGCTGGTGATTTGCTTAAAATCATTTGGTTATCATTGTACCAAGGTTCTTACTTGAACTGAAACAATTGGCTACTCCAGAAGTGATGGCTTTTGGTAAAGAGATTCAAATCCATTAATTTTTCTCAAAAGATTGCTAGGGACTAGCAATAGTTTAGTGTGGGGGATTGATGAGTGTGTAAATACTCATCATTTTTGGTCAAATCTGAACTGCAAAACATTTAAAAACACTCAGAAATGCATCAAAATACTGAAAATATCCCAAAATTGTATTTTATATGTTTCAGATGCAAAATGTTTAAAATCAGATGAAAAACGAGCTAAGTTTGCATAATTGGCAGTTTCAGTCCCTCAACTTTCAAATCTTGACAAAAATCAGTCCCTGAGCATTTGTTTTGAAATAAAAGTCAACCCAAGTCCTTTCAAAATCAAAATTTATCAAAAATGATCCTTGGGTAAAAAGTTTAGAGAATTTACAAGTTTGGTCCTTCAAGTTTCAAAATTGGCAAAAATAGTCCTTGGAAGTTTAAAAATGGAAAATTATCTTTTATGGTCCTTGTACTAATGAAACTTGGCAAGATTGACCCTTGGAATAACTTTGAAAATTTGGCAGGTTCGGTCCCTCAAAAATCAGAAATTACAAGAATGGTCCTTGTTATTAATACCAAAGCTTGACCCTTGAACCCCTTGCTTGAGCCTTGACCCCTACCAAAGCCACTTGACCCCCCCCAACTTGACCCCCTGTCTATTATTACACCCCGGTCAAACCCCCAGTCAACTCTCACCCCTTTTCCCTCCAAAACCTGCCCACTGTCTTCTTCACCAACTGCCTGCAAACCCCTCACCTCCAGCTCACATACACCACCCTTATCACTCCACCTCCACAAACCAACAAGGAGCATTAATTGCTTCTTCTTCTTTGCACTAAATCCCTCCCCACTGGCAAATATCATTTTCCCGCCAAAAATCCATCAATGGCTAAAAAAAAGCCCAACTCATCCAATGGCTAAAAATAAAAGGGGGAAACACTCAGAAGGCACGTGGGAAGACTTTTGCTGATAAATAGAGGGAAGAGAAGGAGAGATAAAAAGCAGTTTTTAGTTTACATTTTTCGTATATGTCGTTTTTAATGTTTAGGTCTTAATTAAGTTCTAAGTTGTAATTTTAATCTTCCTTGTAAACCCCTCACCTCCAGCTCAACCACCCTTATCACCTCCACCTCCACAACCAACAAGAGCATTAATTGCTTCTTCTTCTTTGCCACTAAATTCACTCCCCACTGGCAAATATCATTTTCCCCGCCAAAAATCCATCAATGGCTAAAAAAAAGCCCAACTCATCCAATGGCTAAAAATAAAAGGGGGAAACACTCAGAAGGCACGTGGGAAGACTTTTGCTGATAAATAGAGGGAAGAGAAGGAGAGATAAAAAGCAGTTTTTAGTTTACATTTTTCGTATATGTCGTTTTTAATGTTTAGGTCTTAATTAAGTTCTAAGTTGTAATTTTAATCTTCCTTGTATTGAACTCAAGCTATTGTATCAGTTGTATTTCATTTCAAGTTCTAATTTAAAGTTTGATTAAAGTTTCTTACTTTTAAATTTTCTTCTTTTTATTCAGTCTTAATTGTCCTAAATCCGAGCTTCAATAAGCTTTATTATAACTTAAGTGAGCTTACTAAAGCTGTATATAGCTTTTAGTAAGCTCAAGAATCAGTTCCAAGCAAATTCTTCACCTGGTCAACAAAAGTCAAACTGGAGCTTCATTTGGAAATGGTTATAACATTGGGTGTTGCAGAGCTTGGATTGGGTTGGATTAGCTTAGGTTAGTGTAGTTATGGTTCTGGATTGAGCTTCAAAATAAGTTGGACTGCTGTAAGCTTCTCATTCACTTTATGTCATTGTGGAAAACTAGAAGGGGGGTTGAATAGTTTTACCAATTTAAAACTCCTTTTTAAATATTTAGATCGACTTATGTCAATCTATTTGGTTATTTATGTTGGACGTTGATAGATAGATATATAAACGTAAAATGAAAGATAAAGAGTAGGAAGCACATCACCACGACACAAGTTATTTATAGTGGTTCGGCTACAAGGACACCTTCCTTGCCCTACTCCACTCCCCGAGTCACCTACTCGAGAGTTCGTAAGCACTACACCAAATCTCCTTATGGCGGAGAAGCCTTCACAACGTCGCTTAACCTTTTTCCGGTACAAAGCTAAATACCGAGTTCTTTCACACCAAGGCGAACCACACCTAACACTACGTCGCCTACCCTTTATACGGTGCTAGGCTAACCACCGAGTTCTTTCACACCTTAGGAGAACTAATCCTATCACAACGTCGCCTACCCTTTATTAGGTACTAGGCTAAGCACCTAGTTCCATTATGGAGGAACTACTACCCTTCACGACACAACACCTATTTTCAAGGAGATCTACTCCTTGTTACAACACCATCAAGGATATCACCATCTTTGTGAATAAATAAACACTTATATGTATAACGATGCACCTCATCGATTATACGACCTAAGCATTCTTCCCAAATGCTACTTGATTTGATTCTTCGGCATCCTTCACTAATGCCTTTGACACAACGCTTGGCACCCTTCACTAATGCCTTCGTCTTGACACCTTAAGCATTCTTCACTAATGCTTTGACGCGGATGATAAGCACCTTTCACTAATGCTTCCATCTTGACACTTTAGGCATTCTTCACTAATGCCTTCAACCCAACATCTATGGAGAAAGGAAGAACTATCAACAAGAGAACCTTCGTTGTCTTGATGATGACGAAGCATGGCAACTCATGGACTTGAGCTTGCACGTCTTCAAGATGTGGTGATCTTTCCTTTAAGAGGAACCTACAAGATCACA
>BPTQ01000008.1:253534388-253578750 GCA_019973895.1 Chrysanthemum seticuspe | reverse complement strand
AATCAATCTATATAAAAAAAATAAAATCGTTTAACTAGAGTTAGTAAAAAATTAGTTTTAATCCCAGTTTTTAATCGAAAAGTAAAGAAGAATAAAAATTCCTAAAATCATTTTTGGATAATCCTGTAGTAGACTGAAGATCCTGAATAATAGTGGTAAAGAGGAGTAGCTTAATTTACCTTAGTAATAGTTTGTATATCAATCTAATGGGTTTCAGTTTAAAAGAACCGGTTTTGGTAGTAATTCGTGGTAATGAACCATACCAATTCCTAAACTCTATAGGTTGTTGATTTTTGGAGTTTTAATTCAGTTTAGGAGCTTTAGGTAATTATTGTTTGGAATGTTTTCGTATTATTAAAGTGGATCTGGAACAGACTATCGGCCTAGGGACCAGAAATTGGTCCGCCTAGGGATGACTCTCCCTAGGCGCCCTAGGCATCTACGTCTCTCGTATTTGGTCGAAGATATAAGTTTGAGTACAGTGGAAAACCAAGAGATTGGTGAGAATCGTATGTAATTAATAAGAGGATCTCGACTAGTTTTGGAGTTCTCGTACGAATCAGAAGATTCACCAGTTCTTAAATTAAGGGTTTAAGTTTAATGAGAAATATTTGATTTGTTAGAATCCAAATCCCGTGGTAGGAGTTAATCGTAAGATTTCAGTCTTTAATCTTCGAGTGTAATCGTGGAAGTAGTGGTACTGATTTCGAGAATCGTTGTTGAGGAGTTTGTATCCTAGTAGGTTTTCTTTCCCGGTTTACTAAGTACTTTAAAGTAGGTGGCTTAAGCTGGTTTATGCTCTCTGCATCTACGGATCCCGCGGATCCCTCTCAGTAGGGATCCGCCTGGTTAAAGACCAGGGATCCGGCTATCAGACAAGGTCTAGGTGAAATTATTATGCTTTTGTAAGGTTTGTTATTAATGGATTTCGAGGATTTGACTTAATTTTGAGGTTTTTAGTTGTTGGATATCTCAAATCCTTAACCATACCAAGTAATGGTGCTTAATGATGGTTTTGGCCAAGAAAATTTGACTTTGGGTAATCTAACTATATGTTTGATAATGATTCCATTTAATTCGATGAGGAGAAATGGTGATAATAAGTCCTAGAAGTCAGATGATGTCCTAATAGGTTTTTACTAAAATCCTTAAAAATAAGAAGAAATGAAAAGCTAATTTTTGACCCTAATTTTGATTAAAAAATGATTGAGATCAATTTGCTAAAATAAAAAAAATATATCTAACTAAGTGCTATCAATCGTGATAGATAATGTGTGAGTGTTGGAGCGGAAATATGGTGAGTTTTGACTAGTTGAAAAATCAAGGATATTTCAAAGATGTATCCAAGATAAGCCATGAATGAGAGTGAAGTTTTCAACTATAAGAGAAAGACTTAGTTGGCTCTAGTATCTTGTGTTTGACTTGTTTGAGGTGATCTAGTAGACTATTTTGAAGTACCTAAATCTGTATTGTATATCAGATACCACGGATCCCACGGTTCCCTTCTGAGAGGGATCCGTCTAGTACAAATGTTGGGATCCGCCTACTGCAGATCAGAAGGCTTTCAGCAAATGTGCAATTTTGCACTTCTTAGTAAATGCTTCTCCTAGTTGTTTCTATGGGAACTAAATGCAAGAACACAACTAATATAATTGATAATCAAAGTAGGAAGAACTAAAATTCCTAAAATGAGTGACGACGACCACTCCAAGAGGTCGTAAAATCTCATTTTCCAAACACCCAAGTTAGGATGTTTAGTCCCAATGTATGGTAATACCTACATACTACAAGTATAGTTTAAAGTGTTTACAAACCATTGTTTGAGATTGTTTATCATACACTAGATTCCTAAGGTCTTACCTTTCTTTCCTCCTTCACTTCTTCACCCGTCCTCCACTCTTTATCGAACTATCTTCACTTCTTCTTCCTCATGAAATTGGCGAAGCATTTGAAGATTCCCTTGGTTTGTTGCCATTCGGGTGATTCATTAGGGATGTTTGGCAATTGGTTAATGTAGTCCAAGGGGTCAAGATCGATATTATCAAGTGGGTTGCTACTACTCCCTTCACCTCCACCTTCTCCTTGCCTTTCCCTTTCGTCCGAGGAATCCGTGGGTGGGTGTGGCCTCTTGCCTTCCACCATAAACCTTGTTGTTCTACCCTCGGTTAATGGTACCATAACCTTATTGCAAAAGCTATGATCCAAGGATTGTGGAGAGGGGTCTAATGCAAAGATGAATTTTGCAATACGGGTTAGAAGCATTGCATATGGAAGCACCATCTTGTCCATGCTTCTTACACTTGCCATTCTCTTGATCATGTAGTAGGCAATGTTGAAGCGGGTCTCGGTCACAAGACAATAGATCATGAAGCTTAGACATGCGTTAGGGTGATCCTTGTTTCCTACTAGACACACCACATTCTCCCTTATCACATTTTCCCATTTTCTATATAATGCAAACATCTCCGAAAGCTCCATTTGAAAAGGATCCCTACAGATCACTTTCGACTTTCTAGTCACCCTTGAAGGGGATGCTCTTGGCATAAACACGGTGTCCCTTACCGTGGTTGCTTCCGGGATTATTGTGTGATAAATGTCGTGATGATCAACCATAGAGTGTAGCTCCTGCAACGACCATTCATTTGAATACATACAAACACCATCGGATGGAACCCCTATTATTCTTCCAAACTCCTCAAGTGAAAGAGTGTACTCATGTCCATTTATGGTGAATTCAATTGAGATGGATCCATCATCATTTCTAATTATACCCATAGTCTTGTAGAACTCAAGCATAAAGACCGGGTAAATTTGCTCGTTTATATCCAATAAACAATCAAACCCAATAGTTTCAAATACTTCCTTTATGTCGGTATTTGCAAGTAATGATGGATCAACAACTCTACCTTCATGAAAGAGTCTCCTTTCAAGCAACTTAAAGACTTTCCTATCGTCCAGACTTAAGCCATTTTTCCTATGATACATGGGTATGTAGTGGGCGGTGTCTTGGTAATCTTGTTGCTTGTTGCTAGGCATGATATTCCTAAACAATACAACCCAATGTGGTGTTAATGATGAATAGTAGCCTAGAGGGTTTGATCACAATTTTGCTCTCATCATCTTTGTTGAGTTCAAGAAATGTGTTTAATTTGTATTAACAATGTTAATTCTTTGATTTAGATTATCTTAGAAAACAATGTGGTGACAATTTATAATAAACCCATTTGAACCCAATTCTTAAAGATGAAGAAATTGTAATCCTAAGAATCAAGGAATTAAAATAACAATGTAGTGAAGATTATACTTACACAAGTGATTGTTAGTCTTGAGAAGAATGATCAATTTGCTCTTATGAACAGTAACTGGGTTTTTGTTCGTGAGTCTTTGAGATGAGTATTATTGTGGAACATCCACAGTGATCATTCTTGATCATATACTATCTTCTGTTGCACGGATCCCGCGGATCCCTCTCATTTGGGATCCGGCTAGTGTAAACCGAGGGATCCGGCATAACAGCAAAAATCAGCTCAAACATTCCTTGATAACTAAGGTTTGGGAATTCTAAACAGCCTAATGTTTTGGTGTTTAAGGTTTTAAGACTTGTGATTTGAGGTTTTTGAAGATTCAGTACTATTCCTATTAGACGAGGTTCCCTTTTTAAGAATTAGTCATAATTCTTGGGAGCCTTTTCAAACATTATAATAAAATCCCATTTTATTATAACATAAGAAATTTCACATGAAAATTTATAGACATAGATGAAGTGTCAATAAATTCTTTGTGATTAATAATGATAATGCTTCTCAAATAACCAAAATGTCATTATTACGAAATCATAGTGTAGTTTCTACAAATAAGTCGAAGAATACTATTTTTGATAATAACTTTAATATAAAAACTTTTAGAACAATTACTAAAAAAAATCATGCAACTATGATTTCAATAATAAAATCAAAAGTAAGTGATTAGTAATCATACCTTGGCTAAATATTCTTTTTGCGAAAGGAAATATTTAGATAAGTTCTTTTATGCTCTTCTTGGTAGCTCCAAACTCAAGTATGGATAATGCTTAAAAAAAATATTAGAGCATTCTATCATTGTCCAACAATAAACAATATAGTGATTTCAAATATAATGAAGATAATCCTTCTTTGTAGTTTTCAAATATACACGGATCGTATCGAGTCTTTAAAGTATAGCATACTTTAAGAAACTTGGTAACGAAGCTCTGATCCCAATTGTGGAAAACTAGAAGGGGGGTTGAATAGTTTTACCAATTTAAAACTCCTTTTTAAATATTTAGATCGACTTATGTCAATCTATTTGGTTATTTATGTTGGACGTTGATAGATAGATATATAAACGTAAAATGAAAGATAAAGAGTAGGAAGCACATCACCACGACACAAGTTATTTATAGTGGTTCGGCTACAAGGACACCTTCCTTGCCCTACTCCACTCCCCGAGTCACCTACTCGAGAGTTCGTAAGCACTACACCAAATCTCCTTATGGCGGAGAAGCCTTCACAACGTCGCTTAACCTTTTTCCGGTACAAAGCTAAATACCGAGTTCTTTCACACCAAGGCGAACCACACCTAACACTACGTCGCCTACCCTTTATACGGTGCTAGGCTAACCACCGAGTTCTTTCACACCTTAGGAGAACTAATCCTATCACAACGTCGCCTACCCTTTATTAGGTACTAGGCTAAGCACCTAGTTCCATTATGGAGGAACTACTACCCTTCACGACACAACACCTATTTTCAAGGAGATCTACTCCTTGTTACAACACCATCAAGGATATCACCATCTTTGTGAATAAATAAACACTTATATGTATAACGATGCACCTCATCGATTATACGACCTAAGCATTCTTCCCAAATGCTACTTGATTTGATTCTTCGGCATCCTTCACTAATGCCTTTGACACAACGCTTGGCACCCTTCACTAATGCCTTCGTCTTGACACCTTAAGCATTCTTCACTAATGCTTTGACGCGGATGATAAGCACCTTTCACTAATGCTTCCATCTTGACACTTTAGGCATTCTTCACTAATGCCTTCAACCCAACATCTATGGAGAAAGGAAGAACTATCAACAAGAGAACCTTCGTTGTCTTGATGATGACGAAGCATGGCAACTCATGGACTTGAGCTTGCACGTCTTCAAGATGTGGTGATCTTTCCTTTAAGAGGAACCTACAAGATCACACATAAACAAAAGAGAAAAGCTACATAGATCTCTTGGATCTGAGGTTAGAGGGTTAGAATACTTGGGGGAAGTATGTGTGTAAAAGAGATGACAAGTAAGGAAGAAATGGCTCTCTATTTATAGAGATAATTCTCTACTGTTTCCCCGGATCCCACGGATCCCTTCAACTTGGGATCCGGCTAGCACAAAGCTAGGGATCCGTGGAACGCTCCTCTTTGCCCATGGGTATTTTTGGTTATGGGTCATGGGTCATGGGTTATGGGTTGATCCATGGTTTTCTTTCTAGATACAATGAACTTAGATAAGTGGTATATATAAAACCATGGGTTATGGTTCAATACCATTTGCTAGTTTCTACCCATTTTAGTATTTACATGTTTTTACCTTATTTTAGTATTTACATGCTTTTACCCATTTTAGTAGACTTAGTTTAAGTATATGCTAACTCAATATGTAAACACTAGTTGTTGTACATATCTAAATCATAGAATCATTTATACTTGTTAACCCAATATGTAAACACTAGTTGTTGTACATATATATATCTAGATCATAAAATCACTTATACTTGTTTTAGTGTTTTATGTGAAAATGTGAATATGTTAGAAAACTATTAGTTCAAACCATTTACGTATTTTATTTGTTTCGTTAATATGATTTTACTTTTGTTATCGACAAAACATTAGAAGATCGTAAAATATAAATAAACGTTTTTACGGCTTATTTGTATTAACAGTCATTATTGAGCTCAAATCTGCATATCATTGTTCTTAGTGAGTTAGTGTTAATTGTTACTTTAAAGCATTGCAGTTAGACTTACTTTAGTTAGTTATAGTGAGATTAGGAAGCTATTCACACTAGCTAAATGGATTGTTAGTTAAAATTTGCATTTTAGTATCTTAACTAGTGTTTGGATCAGTGGGTGAATTGAGCTTGAGGCTTGGTTTGTGCTCAAGATCAGTTAACTTGGCCTCATTTAGGATCATTGGACTTAATTCAGTGGTTAGATTGCATCCTAGAACATTAAAAGTCAAAATCACACTAAGTAGGGTCTAATTTTCATATCTGTTGGAATTTTTAAAGATCATAAGCTTGATTTGTGTTTAGAATTCAGTAGAGTAGCTTATTTTAGTTTCACTTTAGCTTAATACATCATTCTCAGTTCAAAAATTGGATTCAAATCTCACTTAAGTCAACTTTCCATTTCTGAGTTAAAAGTCAAAATTGTTAAACTCAGTTTTCACCAAAGTTTGTGGAATTTTCATGGATTCATTATTGGTTCAATTCAAGTGAAATTTTGAACTTAACAAGTTTAGTTGGTCTATTATTGAAATCTGATTTTTGTGAAATTTTTGGAAACAGTCTTAAGCACTTAATCAGCTGTCCAATAAGCTCCAATCTGCCCTGTTCACTCAGCATACACTGAGTGTGAGCAGGCAACTTCCAGACCTTGTGCAGGTCTTGTTTTTGATCACTAGTGGCTGAAACTTGGTCTTGAGATAGTTCAGCTGGTGGTCTTTAGGTCTCCAGTTTTGGTTTTCACATTAGCTTATGGAATAAGCTGGTACTTTAGCTTAAAAGTAGACAGATAAACTGTTTTGGCACTTAAGCTTTTAAATCACCAAATCATTGTAGCTTATAATTCAGAGGTTAAGCTTAGTTACTTTAGGTGCACTTAAGTTGATTTTAGCTTAGAAAAGCTTCTGGTAGCTTTTGGTTTAGTAGAATAGCTTTTAGCTTAATCTTAGTAGCTTAATTAGGGTAGTTTGCACTGCAGTTCCATTTTCTTACACATAAGCTATAGTTTTTATGATTTTCATAAATTTAGAATATTATTTTAGACTTTTCCTGATTTTTTCAGATTTTTCCATTACTGTTTGCTATTTTTCTTATTTTAAATCAGTTTTTAAGTCTTTTTAAATAACTTTTAATACAAATAAATCAGAAAAGCTTCAAAAAAATAAGTTTTCAATTTTCATAGATTAAGATAAATATAAAAAGCCAAAAAAATATTTTTCTATAATTTTCCTAGTTTAAATAGTAATTTTTAGCAATTTAATTAGCTTTAAATAGTTTTTAAATCATAGAAATTAGAATATAAATCAGAAAAATTCAAAATTAGTTTTGAAAATTCTCTTTAGTTATTTTAGATTTTTTTAAAAATAGTTTTATAATTTTCCCATTAATTTTCATAATTTTTAGTATTTTAATTTAGTTTTAAAGTTTAAAATTAGTTTTTAATTCAAATTTATAAAAGTAAAATCAAGGAAATCCAATTTTAAAAATAGTGACAGCGTTTATTTAATATAATTTAGCTTTTTAATTTTCTTTCTCAGATTTTTCCTTTGTCATCTAGTATTATCATTAACCCATTCCTGTTCAATATCACCCGATCACTACGCGTTTAGCTTCAATCGCACAGCTCGTTGGGACTTAACGACCCGGGGAAACACTAAACTCTCCTGGACTTAATTGCATTGGTTTTAGACTGTTTGAATTTTATTACGGTTGACCATTCACAAGTGGTTGACTTGTGTAATAAACCTGACCGTTTGGGACCGATCAATGATTTTGAGCTTAACTCATCTTCACAGCTTCACATAGGTGATGATTTTGAGCTTCAAATGGTTATCACTTCTGCAACAAAATAATACTCATTTAGATCTTGAAATGCTAGGAACAAGGCATTCTAGTCTATATTCTAATACAAGCTAATACTATCAGAAACAATTGCAAAGTAGTAACAGAGTATGACTATCATAACATGCTATTAACTACTCATTCTCTGCAACTTCAATTCCCATTTAGCTTCAACTTCTTTGATAACAACTGTAAATGCATACATTACTATCTCAGCAAACATCAACAACTGTAAATGCATCCACACATATATCCCATAACAAGCATTTCATTAAACAAAAGGTCATTACATCAAACCTGCATAACAAGCATTTCATTACACAATTTTTGACAACATAACAGCAATAACCAAACACAAAACAACAACAATTTTCTTAAAAAAAACCACACTAGACTTGCTTTCTTTCAACTCCAATTGCAGCAGAAACATTTCCTTCTCCATAGTTTATTTTTGAAACTCAATCTCCCTTTCCAAATCTCTTATTTTTTCATACTTGTCTTCTTTCAAACGTTTTTCCTTTTGAATCAAATTAAAAACCTCTTGTTTGTAAATGTCATTAGGCAACTCAGGATCTAGCCAGTAAAATGTCTTACATTTTGAACCCTATATGGTACAAACAACAAACATCACTAATATCAACGCATCCAAGAAAACGCATTATAATACTCAATGCATCCAAGAAAACGCATTATAATACTCAATGCATCCAGGAAAACTTACATTATAATACTCAACGCATCCAAGAAAACGCCTTAAAGGGAAATCAATTGTCCGCGAAGTCTGCATAATTACTTTTGCAATTTTGACTTTTAATTTCTAATTTTTAGATATAAATTAGTTTATCTAGCTTTGAAGTAATAATTAGGCAATTAATTAAGAAATGGCTTAAAAATAAATTGTAAAAGTATTTCTAATTTTAAGATCCAAATCCACATCATTCCACCATCCAAAATTGCCAACAGGAATCACCACCATCATCAAGACCAGGTAATACCTCATAAATGAAACCCTAATCGTTTTTGCTAAATTTTTATGAAACAACATATGTGGTTAATTGAATTAGGCTCCCTTTCTTTTTGTTGAAATTATATGTGGTTTTCTGTGGTTAATTGAATTAGGTTTAAGATGGATACGAGTTGGATGTCTTTACCTAGATTTACCATTGAATATAAAAAAGGTCTTGACGACTTTCTTGATCATATATTCTATAATGAGGGTAAAAATGGACAGATTTCATGTCCATGTATTGATTGTGGTAATCAGATATGGGTAGATCGGATGGAGGCTACAACACATCTGTTATGTGTCGGGTTTATGAAAGGTTATACAATTCCACCTTTCAGTTCCAAATCAAGTGATGCTCCAATGTTGGATGCTGAAGATGACATGCAAGGGTTGGTGAATGATGCCTTCCATCGGTTTGGTGATGACACACTAACCGATGACATGGGAACACAAACTGAAAGTATGAGTATGCCAAACCTAAAGGCGAATTTTTTTTATAAAGTGTTGGGAGAGGCAAAGAAACCACTATATCCTGGGTGTAAGTTATCAGTTCTTTCTTTTATCATTAGACTATTTCATGGTAAGTGTGTTGGGAAATGTAGTGATAATGGTTTCAGTAAGATGCTAGATACAATGAGGGAAGCCTTCCCCTATGCTTCTATACCAAAGTCATTGTATGAACTAAGGAAGATAATTCGAGAGTTGGGACTTAGTTATGATAAAATTGATGCATGTCCTAATGATTGTATGCTGTACTGGAAAGAAAACATTAATAAAACAGAATGTGATATATGCCATACGTCAAGGTATAAAGCAAGTGAAGATGATTGTGCAGATGAGTCAACCACAGCTGATACACGTAAGAAGATTGGAGCAAAGGTGTTGCGTCATTTTCCGCTCTTACCACGATTGCAAATGTTATTTATGTCATCTAAAACAGCCGCCTCCATGAGATGGCATGAAGAGAGTCGCACGAAAGATGGTTACTTGAGACATCCTGCAGATTCCCCGGCATGGAAAGCATTTGATTTTAAGTATGATAAGTTTGCCAAAGAATCTCGTAATGTCAGGCTTGGTTTAGCGAGTGATGGGTTTAACCCTTTTGGAACAATGAGTGTTTCTCATAGTACATGGCCTGTTGTTTTGACGCCATATAATCTACCTCCTTGGATGTGCATGCAGAAACCTTATTTCTTTCTAACGTTACTTATACCTGGCCCATCTGCTCCTGGGAATAATATAGATGTCTATATGGAACCGTTAGTTGCTGAGCTAAAGGAGTTGTGGGATTGTAAAGGAGTAGACACTTATGATGCATCAACAAAAAGTAACTTTCGGATGCGTGCTTGTTTGTTATGGACGATCAGTGACTTTCCTGCTTATGCAAATTTATCCGGATGGAGCACCAAAGGTAAACTTGCATGTCCTAACTGCCATAAACATACAAAATCAACACGCTTGAGTCATGGCAAAAAACAATGTTTTATGGGACATCGTCGATATTTGCCTACTGATCATGCTTTTAGAAGAGATACAAACTCTTTTGATGGCACAGAAGAACTAGACAGGCAACCCCGTGGCTTAAGAGGACAAGAAGTACTTGATGAGTTAGATGGTTTTGAAGTTAAATTTGGAAAACTTGTGAAGAGCAACCCAAATTTACCTTTTAATTGGAAGAAGAAAAGTATTTTTTTTGAGTTACCGTACTGGAAAGATAACTTGCTACACCATAATCTAGATGTAATGCATATTGAGAAGAATGTTTATGACAGTGTCCTTGGAACGCTAATGAATCTAGATGGGAAGACCAAGGATCATATAAAAGCACGCCTAGATTTACAAGAAATGGGCATTAGACCTGAACTTCATCCTATAGTTCAAGATAACAACAAAATTTATTTGCCACCTGCTTGTTTCTCAATGGATAAAAAAGAGAAAGATATTTTTTGTCGTGTGCTTAAGAAGGTGAAAGTTCCAGATGGTTATGCAGCTAATATATCAAGATGCGTAGAGTTAAAACCTCCAAAACTATTTGGACTTAAAAGTCATGATTGCCATATTTTGATGCAGCAGTTGCTTCCCATTGCCTTGCGAAATGTGTTGCCTAAGCACGTGCGCTATACTGTGATGAAGCTATGTCGTTACTATAAACAATTATGCGCAAAGGTTCTTAATCCAAATGATTTGGTTCAAATGGAAACCGAGATTGGAAAAATACTTTGTGATTTAGAAAGGATTTTTCCGCCATCATTCTTTGATGTCATGGTTCATCTTTCGGTTCATCTTGCTTCAGAGGCCAGATTAGGAGGGACAGTTCATTACCGTTGGATGTATCCAATCGAGAGGTGCACATTACTATTATAGTAAATACCTTTATTAACAAATATTATTGAATCTAAAATTATTGGTTTTGATATCTCAGGTATTTAGCTACATTAAAATCTTACGTGCGAAATAGGAATAACCCGGAGGGTTCCATTACAGAAGGATATGTAGCTGAAGAGTGTGTATCATTTTGTTCATTGTACTTATCCAGTGATGTTGAGACCGTACATAATAAGACAAGTCGAAATAATGATGACGATGGTTATGAGGATGTTTTACCTATCTTTTCTATGGCGGGTCGACCGATTGGTGCTACAAAGGTAGAAATGATGGAACTTGACATTTTGGCTAAAGCACATTCATATGTGTTGTTCAATTGTAGTGAAGTTGATGAATTTCGAACGTAAGTAATTATATTAGTTGTGAGTTTCATAAATTATATTATACGATTAATAGTTGTCGTTGTTATCATCATTATCATCTGTTAACACTGCAGTGAACATCTGGCGTTGGTTCATCATCAAAATCGGAGAAAACGTAAGCGTGACATTCAACGTTTACATAGTGAGACTTTTGAGTCGTGGTTTCAAGATCATGTAAGGCATATACACAGGTTTATTACTTTTGAAAAATAATTATAATGACATAGCATTTTCGACCTACTAATAATAAAACAATTAACACATCTTGCCTTATTTCAGGTTGAGGAGCTACATGCTAGAGGGGATCACAGAATCACAGAAAGTCTAAGGTGCTTGGCAAGTGGTCCATCTGAGTATGTGAAAAAATATAAGGGATTTATCATAAATGGTTTTCGATTTCACACAAAAGATGTAGAACATAATAGGAAAACACAGAATAGTGGGGTTAATCTTTAGGCCATGACAAACAGTTACTCGAGTGCTACAGATAACAATCCTATCGCGGGAGATATAACTTACTACGGGGTTTTGAATGATATAATTGAGTTGGAGTATGGTATTGACAAGAAAGTAGTTTTGTTCGATTGTGATTGGATTTCGAATGGTTCAAGGAAAAAAGAAGATGACAACGGGTTTACTCTATTGAATTTTGAAGGATTGAAGGCTCATAACGAGCCTTTTATACTAGCTTCTCAAGCACATCAAGTATTTTACGTTGCAGATAGTGTTGACAAAGGATGGCAAGTTGTGATCAAGACAGCGCCCAGACATGTTTATGACATGGATGAACAAACAAGTCTTGATGACGTGGAAACACATTTGCAGGGTGACTCATTTATGTGTCCTCAACATGACGAAACAATGGATATTGAATTGGTTAGAGGTGGTTTCGATGGAACCGTTGTGGACAACAATGACTTAGTTATTGCCGATGAAGAAGATCCAGTTGAAGAAGCTTAATGATTTCAATTAGCTAAATAATAATAGTCCCTGTTTTTATGTAAAATTAGTTGTTAAGAATCAATGACAATCCTCATTACTGTTTGTATAACTCTTTCTTATACATTTCTTATTTAAATTTAGGTAATTTTAACTTTTTAGCTTCTTGTTATTTATATTTTCACTTTGAGATCTCAAAACAACCCTGCTTAAGGGGTGTTTGGCTCAAATGGGTCAAACGGGTCAATATGGCTTATCACTGTTTGGCTCAAAGCCCATATTAAGAGCTTAATTTCTTCTTATTCACTGTTGTTTCTCTTCTGTTTTTTGTTTCCTTTAGTAGCTTGTACTACTGACTAGAGAATTCTGAGCTTAATTGGGATTCTAGATCTTATCTTGTTGCTTTAATTTGGTCTGCTAATCACCCCATTAGGACTGAGATGCCCTGCACTCAGTCATTTTTGTTTTTTAATCAAGCATAGTTTATTTTGTGAGTGCAATTCTGGCTTAGTATAGTACAGCAATAATGCACCAAATTAACCATTATCATTGATAGATAAGGACAATACAAAGACAGATAACCCATACATAACTTCCAAAAGATTGAGACATATAACAATACAAAGACAGATAACAAGTGTCCTATTATGGTGTATCAAGTGTCATACTAACTAATGTTTAAATAAAACTTTTGTAAATAAGCGTTCTAAAAAACTGATGTTTTATGACTCAAATAAAGGAGTGTTCTATTATGGCGTAGGATAATAAAACCACAACAAATAAGCGTCCTATAAAGGTTAATGTTAAAAGACACAGTTGTCAAGGGTCCTGTTAATTTTTGTTCAAATAAAACTTTTGCAATTAAGCGTTCTATAAAACTGAATAAGCGTTATAAAAAGCGGATGTTTTACGACTCTAAAAAGATGTGCCATATTGTGGTGTATCATAAACAAACCATTATGAATAAGCGTTATATAAAGGTTAACGTTATAAGACGCTATTGTGAAGGGTCCTATTCACTTTTCTTATAAAAAAAACGTTTGCGAATAAGTGTTCCATAAAACCGATGTTTTATGACTCAAATATCAAGTGTCTTATGATGGTGTATCAATCTATGGGACCCAAGTGTCAACTGTCATATTAAGTTATGTTTTAATAATACGTTTGCGAATAAGCGTTTTAAATAATTAATGTTTTATGACTTATATATCAAGTGTCCTATTATGGTGTATTGTAATAAAACCATAATTAATATGCATCCTTTAAGGGTCCTATTAAGTTTTGTTATAATAAAACTTTTGCAAATAATCGTTTTAAAAAAAATGATGTTATAAAACCATTGTACATAAGCGTCCTATAAAGGTTAACGTTATAATACCCACGTGTCAAAGGTCCTATTAAATTTTGCTATAATAAAACTTTTTGTGAATAAGCGTTTTAACTAACTGATGTCTTATGACTCAAAACTCAAGTGTCCTATTATGGTTTATTATAATACAACCATAATGAATAAACGTCTTATAAAGGTAATTTATTAGGATCCATATTTTAAGTGTCATATTAAGTTATATGATAATAGGACCCCAAATCATCGACCATCCTATTATATACCTTTTTAGGACATCGCCTAAGTAGCAAATATTTAAAAAGGACCCTAAACGCTCATATGTCCTATTAAACAGTTTTTTAGGACTCCATTATCATACCGTCCCACACAAAGGGTCCTAAAAAGCCACTTTTGTTGTAGTGTCAGTTGGTCATATCTTACCCTTCCCGTCTCAATCCGCTCACCTAGGGTCAGTTGGTCATATCTCCTAGGCAATTGGCCTCTATCGCCAGTCAAAACTACCGAACCAAGGGTGACTACCAAAGAACTATGCATGCATACACTTATAAATAATTGTACGGAAGTAAAGGTAAATGCAAACAAAACAATTAAGGAATCATAACGAGGCTAGCACCAAAGGGTGCTTAGCCGCTCATATTAATCATGCAAATCAATTCAATATTCAAAGGTACGAAATACATGAATTGAAAGTAAAAGAAATAATAAACGCTAAAGCTTATCGTAATGGTGTGACTTCTCTCTTGGAAACAGCTCCGTATGCTTCCCTAGACCTCCCTTGAGCTTTTTCCCACGTTCTCAGAGTGTTGTATGTGGAATGGGATGCTTTGAAATACTGGAATTCGTGGGGTATTTATAGGCCAGGTATGGGTTACGGCGTAACCAGTAGAGGAGTTACGTCGTAACCTTCTATTTCATCGTAAATGCACTAGATCTGCTAGTTACGGCGTAACCGTATAAGTGGTTATGCCGTAGTCTTCAATAAACTCGGTTACGTCGTAAGTGATGCAGTAGTTACGGCGTAAGTATCAGCGGCATGGAACCTCTTTTGACCTAATGGAGTTACGTCGTAACCTTTGGGAAGAGTTACGCCGTAACCTCTTGATAAGTTGGACTTCTGGGTCACGCAATAGTTACGGCGTAATGTGAGAGACGAGTTACGCCGTAACTTCTTCAGAATAAGCATACTGTGATAAATCTTTAGTAATGTTTCCATTTCCGCGTCTCTTTAGCTCCAATGCTCGCAATTTACCTGAAAGTGGAAAACAATGGAAAACAAGCGTACATCCATATAAATGATATAAATAACGAACATTATCGGGGGAAATTGACACTTAATATTCAGGACTATTTGATGTTATCAATCTTCATTGTGAATATTTTTACATATCACTCGGATGTTCTGGCAATACCACAAGGATAATGCGTATGACTCTCAGTATATTCTCACATTCCACATTGTGTGAAACTGTGAGTCTTCATTAATTGTGTCCTAATGAGATTTATTGATGATCCCTTGGCTCTAGACTCAATAGTGTACTTTGGTTTCCTATGCCGGAGACTAGGGAGAGGGTCTCCTTCTTCAATATCAACAATCTCTAAGAGAAAGTCGATAGATTATGTAGGTTCCCCGTGAGAATGAAACAAGTCCTTTTAAGAAGAACTTGAGTAGCTTGGGAAGTTTTAGTTCAGTGCGTCACTGGGTCCATGACGTCTTGTCTTCAATACCGGCGTTACCTTGGTAACCACCAGTAGCATATGAATTGAACCCGGTTTCTGCTCTAAGGTTGAATTAATGGAGGGCTATTTCTTTTCACCCTTTTCACATTCAATTCCTTTTCATTCTTCAACCCCTTCAGTGCTTACCGAGACTTCATTACTAGAACCTTGTTGGGTTAGTTCCAGTTCTAGCTCTATCTTAGTCCTCACTCTTCCTATATTCTCATTTTTCTCCTTTTTAATCATACCTAAGGACTTCTACACTATCTAGTGGATTGTCCCTGGGTAGATCCCTCTGGCTCTGGTGGGATCGTGGGAACAAATACCTAACCTAACCATCCTTATAACTCCATGCATAAAATAAATTGGTCGGTCTTTTGGTATTGTTCACTCCGCCTCGAAACCAATTGAAAACCATTTGAAAAATCAATCAAGGTACTTGTGATATAAAATCAAAGTATTTTGTACCTTAATTGTTTTTGATATTTTAGAGATGCTCCCCCTCAACACGTGCTTGGAGTATTAGAAATTGTTTTAGCACACGGAGGAAAGAGGACTTTTGAAACCTTAGATTGAGACTGAAAGATCCAATCTTTGATTAACATTTTCTAAAATGATCATTATCACTTCCCAATCAAATATTGTATTTTAAATACTTTGGATGAAAATTTTTGGGAAGGATGAGGTTTTCATTTGATTGCTCCCCCTTAATATGTGCCTCGATATTCGAAGTTTTGCACATATTAGAGGGAACTTGCACTTTTAGACAAATTAATCACGTTTCAATACCTTTTGGTTTAAGATAAATCCTCCCCCTTAACATGTGCAAGGAAAATCTGAAATCGCTTGGCACATGTAGGGAGGAGTGCTTGTTGTTATATTTCTAAAAGCACTTATCGAATTATCAGTTTACAATTTAAATCACAAATTCTCCCCCGATCACAATTTTCAAACCCTTTGAGATTTGTGATCTCAATTGATTTAAATTATTTTTGAAAGCTTTTAGAGGAGAAGTGTGACCTGCTTTTAAAACATTTAACTGATAAGGATAATTTTGAGACTTTAAACTCCAAGGATCAAACATGCTTAGATATCTTATGAAAACACAACATTAGCCTTGGTCTGGATCCAATTGTACAAAAATATTCCTTTTGTTTATCCAAATGTAGACCTCGCTCGTTTACGTGCCAATTGTTTGAACAATAACATTTTTGTTTTGATTGAAATCATTCTCCCCCTCAATCAATGACCAAAGTTGTTGATTGAGAGATAGAAATTTTGACAAATGATAAGTCCAGATGATTTTCAAAATTAAGTCTGAGTTATTTTCAAATCAATTTAGTTTTCATTAGATGATAAATATTTTTCAGAAGAATATTTAGAAAAAATATTTGTGAGGAAACAAATTTCTTTTGATGACAAATTTTCTTTATGAACTTTTGTTTTTAGAATCAGACCATGACGTTTCAAAATTAGATAAAGCATGGCTCTGTTCTTTCTTTTAAAAAACGGGTTACTGTCTGAAATGACAATAAACCTTCATTTTTCTCCATCTCGATTTTTTATTTTATTTTGGCGAAGTAAACAAAAATATATTACAACTAATCGAAATTCATCTAAAGACCCGTTCAATTATTTGAATGACAAATCTAAGTCCGTAGATATTATCGAAACCAGATAACATGAATTGAAAGACAATATTTTTGGACTTTTTCAAAAAAATTTGATTTTTATGGGTTTTGAAATTTTATATTTTTCTATTTTCTTTTTGTTGGTTTTATAATTTTGTATTTTGCTTTTTGATAAAAATATTTACAAAGAATAGATGAAGAGATACCTTTACTCTTTTTCTTCCTCTTGAAGACGTTTGAGTGTCTCAGGTTTTAGACTCTTTAGACCGAGTCGTGGAAGAATAAACTCAAAACGTTCTCTAGGAAGAGCTTTAGTGAAGATGTATGCGAGCTGATATTCAGTCCTTACAAAGTATAGTTGAACCACACCTTTCTCCACTTGTTCCCTGATGAAGTGATGTCGAATGTCAATGTGATTTGCTCTTGAGTGTTGAACATTGTTGCAGCAGAGAGCAATGGCACTTCTGTTATCACAGTACAGAGGAACTTTGTTGAATACAAAGCCATAGTCAGATAATTGAGATCTCATCCATAGGATTTGAGTACAACAAGATGACATGGCTATGTATTCCGCCTCTGTAGAGGATATAGACGTACTTATTTGTTTCTTTGAAGACCAAATTACTAACTTATCTCTCAAGAATTGAGCACCACCTTACGTACTTCGATGTGTATCTTGACACCCTGCATGGTCTGCATCTGCATATGCTGTTAGTCACATATCGGTGTCCTTCGGATACCAAAGTCCCATGTTAATGGTTCCTTGGAGATACCAAAAGACTCGTTTAACCGCTTCAAGGTGATTTTTGGTAGGCTTAGCCTGGTATCTAGCACATATGCATACAACGAACAGAATATCAGGTCTACTGGCTGTGAGGTACATCAGGGATCCAATCATACTTCGATATTTCGTTTGATCAACCATGATCCCTGAGTGGCCCTCATCCAGTTTTGTGCGCTCCACCATGGGAGTGTCAACATGGTCACAAGAATCAAATCCAAATTTCTTTAAAATTTCATTTGCATATTTAGATTGATTAATAAAAATGCCTCTGGGACTTTGTGAAATTTGTATCCCAAGAAAAATGACATTTGTCCCATCATAGGCATTTGAAATTTGGAGCACATCTCCTTTGAAAATCGGTCACATTCATTATGGTCGGTCGAGGCAAAAATAATATCATCAACATAAATTTGAACATGAATTAAGTGTTTGCATGACTTTCTGGTGAACAATGTGGGATCAAATGCTCCTTTTCTGAATCCATTTGTCAATAGAAACTTTGACAGTGTATCATACCATGCCCTTGGAGCTTGCTTCAAACCGTAAAGAGCCTTCTTCGATAGACATGGGTAGGATGCTCTGGATTCACAAAACCTTCGTGTTGACTGACGTAAACTATTTCTTTGAGGTCTCCATTAAGAAAAGCAGTCTTTACATCCATCTAATAAACCACCATGTTCTTGCTAGCATTATTAGCCAGGAAGATTCTGATAGTCTCTATTCGTGCAACTGGAGCAAATGATTCCTCAAAGTCAATACCCTCCTCTTGTCGGTATCCTTTAGCCACTAGCCTTGCCTTATTCTTTAGTACATCACCGTGCTCATCAAGCTTTACTTTAAAAATCTACTTGAGAGCAATAATCATAGCACAATCTGGAGCAGGTACTAATTCCCATACATCAAGACGATCAAACTCATGGATTTCTTCTTGCATAGCACTAAACCGGCTGTCCTCAGGCATTACTGTTTTGACATCTTTAGGTTCAATCTTTGATAGTACAGAGTTGAAGAAGCACCATAAGGCATCAGTGGCAAGTTGTTTACGAGTGGATACTTGGCGAGAAGGATTCCCAATGATATCTTCCAATGGATGGTCATGTGTCCATTTTCTGAGATGTTCATGTGGTTGATGATGAGGAACTGATGTAGCAGAATTTGGATCCCCTGATGAAGATGCTTCAGGTGTTGGTTCAGGGGGTAAATATATTTTCAAATGGAGCATCTTCTGGAGTAGCAAAGGGGTTATCTCCATCATAATTATCAACTGCATTTCCATGATGTACATCAGAAGATTAAGGATTTGAAGATGATGATAAATGATCGGCAACTAGTGCTTTTTGAGATAGTTATATTGAGACAGATGGATTATTTGTGTTGATTGGATTAGAAGCCGCCACAGTTGGTGACACAGAATTGTCATTAGTATGAGGTTCATAGTATTCGTCAAACATCGGATCAAACAATTTCTTCAATTCTTCTTCTGATGGAGGTACATAAGGAACTATAGGGGTTTGATTCTGTACAAGTGAAAAACTGATGGGACTACTTGACAAAAGTTGAGGTGAGGGTCCAGAACTGGATTGTCCTGGAGCCGTATGCTCAGACAGCTCATCGAACATGACATGAATAGATTCCATGATGTATCGGGTTCTTTTATTGTAGATTCGGTAACCCTTCTGATTTGGTGCATAACCAACGAAAATTCCAATGTCCGCCTTAGCTTTCAATTTACCCAAATCTTGACCTTCATTAGTAGGATAGCATAAGGCACCGAACACACGTAGAAAAGACATATCTGGTTTTCGGTTGTGGACTAGTTCGTAAGAAGTTTTTCTATGAGTGGTATGAATAAGGGAGCGGTTTTGGGTGTAGCATGCAATGGCAATGGCTTCTGCCCAGAGAAACATTGGAACCTTTGAATAAATTAGCATAGTCCTTGCAGCTTCTACCAGAGTTCGATTACGTCTTTCAACTACACCGTTCTGTTGAGGAGTGCGTGGAACACTTCTTTGATGGCTGATTCCAATGCCTTCGTAAAACTGACTTAGTTCTTTGTTTACAAACTCAGTTCCATTGTCTGTTCAGATAATTCTGACTGTTTTGCTAAGTCGAACATGCAGCTGTTTAATAAGTTTGATGATGATGTCTGGAGTTTCATCCTTTGACCTCAAAAACTTAACCCAAGTGAACCTGGAGTAGTCATCAACCACGACTAGCACATATTTCTTCCCGTTTATAGTTTGCACTCTCATGGGCATACTTCTTGCTTTTTCCCAATTGGCATGCTGAACAAAGATGATCTTTTTCATACTTTAATCTGGGAAATCCTCTCACGAGGTCCTTTCTAGAAAGATCATTTATGGTTCCAAAGTTCAAGTGATTGAGACGACGATACCATAACCATGACTTTGTTTTGGAAGCCTTTGACAACAAGCAGATTGGAGAAGACTTCATCATATCTTCAATAGAGATGGTGTATAGATTAGTCCCACGTGTTGCCTTTAAAAGTTCAACACCATCTAGTTCTCTGACGAAGCAAGTATGTTTTCTAAAGGCCACTTCAAGACCAGAGTCATAGAATTGACCAACAGAGAACAAATTATGACCGAGTCCTTCAACATAATATACCCAAGAGATTACACTGTCTCTAACTACATAATCTTCGTACCCCATAATTGCCTCAAAGTGGTCGTTCCCAAATCTAACAGTCCCAATGAATTTATTCACAAAGTTCTTGAGCCGTGAGTGATCTCCAGTCATATGCTTTGAACAGCCTGATTCCAAATACCACAGAACGATTTATACGACCTGCAGTTGAACACAGACAAGTATGGATGACTGGATAATTTGGATCCCCATGCAAGAATGGGTTCCATTTGGTTAGTATATGAGATTGGAACACCCACATCAGAAATAGAAGCTATGACATCATTAGAGGTGGATGCAAGACTAGTAGTATCACTTGGCCTATGTGTAGTATGACAACTTCTTAAGGGGATGATCCTACCAGTTGGTTTCCATTCCTTAGTGGGCATAGATCTATTCCTATTAGGACCGAATTCATTAACTTTGAATGTGCGACCAGTGGGTTTCCATTGATAACCCACATTATTGAACTTTCTTCCTGTGGGTTTCCAATAATTTATAACCTTGTTCCAGATTGGCTTTCAGGCATCATTAACTTGTTTAGCATTTCTTACAATTTGAAATGGGGATTTAACAACATTTTTCAGCTCATTCACAGCACATTCATGATAAATACCAGAAACAAAATATTCATTACATCTTTTGTAAATAGTAGCAGAATTTGAATTAATTATAGTACGCTTATAGCTAATACTAGAATCAACACGATTCGTTTTATTTAACTCAAACTTATTGTTCCTAGGGTGGTCTTCTACTTTCTTCCCTTGATCCCTCTTGCCACGCGAGGTCCTATCTTGCTTTGTAATTCCTGGATGCTTTGACCCGCTTCCCATAGTGTCACTGATTACTCCTGTAGAAGGAACGATGGGAACATTAGTTGGTTTCACTTCTTTCTGCATTCCTGGTCTAGAAGTGTTGGGATCTGAGATCCTAGGAGGTAAATCAAAGGTCACATGCTTGAATTTAGGCATAGAACAAGGCACAAAAATACTATCTTTCTTAGTACCAGATTTAGGACATATTGCTATTAAGCATTCTAAAAGTTCATGAGATCGTTTGGCATATAAGCATGCATGCCCAATTGCATTATCAAGTAGTTTCTCTATCTTGTCTTGTTCAACAATCTCACGGATACATTCTAAACTATCCTTAAGGTACGAGAAATATGTTTGACAAGCAAGTTCATTGTTTCTAAGATGAGGGGGAATATACTTTACAGACATAGCATATTTAGCACAAGCAGGCACCTTCGGTGCAATATTCTCACCACTGGTGAATGGTATTTTCCCTTTTACCTGGCTCTTCAGATTCTCAATTTCCTTTTGCAAAGAAGTTATTTTTTCATTATTTTTGTCACGAGTGACCTTAATTGAATCATATTGCTATTTGAAATGTTGTTTAACCTTTCATTTTCTGCCAGAAAACACTCATTTTCCTGTTGTAATGCATTAATGATGTTTTGAAAATGAAAGTTTTTAGAATTCTGAGAATCTAAAGGAGGAGGCATATGGGAGCCAGTTACTTCATTCCTATCACCCTTCAATTGGGAAATTTGGGCTTTCAGCCTTTTGATCGTGTTACAATGAGCTCGAATCTGTTCATCTCGTTTGTTGATTTAAAAAACTGCATCAAACTCAGGAGCATCCGAGGATGTCTTGGCGTTTGAGGTTTTAGCATTTTCTTTTAGATGTTGATATTTTAATTGCAAAGCAAGATGTTCAAATTCTAATTTAGAAAAATGTTTGACCAGGTTATCATGCTCATCCCGTTCTATTTTCTCAAGCAGTTTTGAATTTGTGGTCTCAAGCTCAATGACACGATCATGGGAAACTTTCAATGCAATTGACAATTCATGAAATTGAGAAGTAGTAATGGAATAATTCGTGACAATATAGAACATATCTTGAGCAATACATCGAGAAATCAAATTATCGTTAAAGATGTGAAGGTTCTTCCTCTCAATCTCATTGCTCTTAAGCTCACGTTCATTTATTCTTACCTCGTTTTCCATTTCATTAAACACCTTTTTCATTTCTTTAATCTCTGTATCTATGCCCTTTTGAAGATTCTCAAATTGTTCTTTTAGTTGTTTAAAGAAAGGCATGACCTCAGTTAAATAACATTCTTTAGTTTACTCAAAACCCCTTTCCCCTTCAGTTATCCCTGTAGGTGTGATTCTCTTCTTACACTTTTTCTCAAAATCAACGAATAGTTGGTAAAACTACATATATGTTGATTAAGGTCTTGCTTTGAGTAGGAAGAGTTCTAGGCACTAAATGCATGGGAGTATTTGGGGGATACTCAGTGGCAGGAGGCAATTTCCTACAAGGGGAATTCTTCTCAATAAGATTATCAACTTTTTGCTTATCCATATCTTTCTTCCAGAACACTTGCTCAGGGGTCAGCTGAGTCTGAGGTCTAAACTTATTGAAGGCAATCCAGTTTTCCTTAGCATAATTCAGTGTTTTAAATGTGATATTATACGCTATGCACCAAGGATCTATCAGTATCTTATCCATTTTTTTCTTAGACACATCCTCTAATTCTCTATCCTCTTCAGTGTGCTCTACACCCGTAGGTTTTTGTCTAGGCTTAAGGATCTCATTGCCATCGTAGATTACCTTTTGAGCAGCTTTTGCTTTCTTACCAACCTCAGGATTGGGTTCCTCTACTAGATTAGTACTGTGCTCATCGCTTAATACTCTATGCTTATTGATCAGGTGAGCAGTCTGAATGGTGTTCCCTTGTACGTACAAATTGTTTTTAAGTTTGTTTTTCAAAGTTTTTAGGTTGGAAAAATCATTTAAAAGTTTTGATTCCTTAGCATTGAATTCCTGTTTAAGCAGTTTTACATTTTCTTGAAGTTCTTGTTTTTGCTTAACAGTTTTATTAAGATTTTTTTGTAAGGAATTTAACTCTTTTTTTAATATTTCTTCCCTAAAATTACTTTTTTTGATGAGTGTACGCATTTTGTTATCCATCTCCTGCTCACGGGTAATCAACTCAAACTTAGCACGTTGTTCATATATCGCAACTTGTTCCTTATAGGCATTTAGTTTAGTGGTTACAGAATCATCAGGGGCATATGCAGTGTATTCATCTAATATACATTCATTGTTAACTGCAGAAGATTCATCACTTGGTACAATAAGACTTTCATCTTGCTTCACATATTGATCATATGGGACAACATTGCTATTTCCCATATTTTCAATATCTGATTCAATGATTTCCGTGGATTGTACTTTGTGGTGGATATTTTGCACATTAACCACATCGTATAGTTTCAGTACCTCTGATATGATGGATTCCTTGGAGGGACCGGCCTGTTGAGGTGAAGAGATCATTGGAGAGACAAATGGAGAGATGTTAGCTATAAAGATGGTCTGTGCAGTTGGTTCATCATCAATATCCGAGTCAAATGCATCACAGTCTGCAACTTGAAAGGCGTTGGGATTTTTCTGAGCCACACCATGCACAGGTTGTTCGTCTACATCGGCATCATAAGTTTTGGCATTTCCCTCAGCAAGAAACAACAACTCTTCCTCGTCCAACACTGCCCATTGTCTTGAGCTTGCACTAGTAACATCTTATCCCTGAAGTACTCAGCATTCTGTGGACGTTTTGGTTTAGTGCAATTCCTGGCAATGTGTCCTTCTCCTCCACAGTTGTAGCACTTAATTGGCTTCCCTTGACCTTGAGCCGCAATCCTTCCTCGATTCTGATTTCCCACATAACCTGCACCAGCTCCTGCATTCCCATAACAAGTACCAACCTCAACATTTCCTTGCTCATTGTGGTAGATAAGCATTTTGCCTTCCTTGCACGTTTTGCACTACTACCCTTCCATCTTTAACCGTAGCATGATTGTGTAGGTTAGATGCAGTTCTGAGATGATTGTTGGTGTGTGGGGTAAAGTTCAGGTTTTGCTTAACCATTAGAGCCAGTTGATTGACAAGTTGTTCCATGAGTGAGTCTGAAGGCTTATAACCTGGATCCGGAATAAGCTTGTGATTACCATCCCCAGTAGGTATGACTTGTGATGCTTTGGTAGTTATTCCCACATTTGTGTAGAATGCAGTTGAATCATTTGAAGAGCTTGCATCTCCAGCATTGGTCTTGAACTTTTCCATGATCATTCGTTCAAATGCAGCATGCTTCTCATTTTGGAGCAAATAAGCATACATTTGCTCATAATTGGTGTTTCTCAATCCTTTGTTTATTTTGACTGCAATAACAAATTTATGCCATTCGGGATTCATGTTGTTCACAAACTTTGAATTGAGATGGATATTTGGCATTGTTATTTTGATATTCCTCATATCATTCACAAGCTTGTGGAATCTCACATAGTATTCAGTAACACTTTCTCCTGGATTCATTTTAAAGTTCTCAAAGTCATCATACAACTGAGATTCTCTATCTTCCTTGGTTAGTTCCGAACCAGAGAGAAGCATCTTGACATTATCCCAGACAGCCTTAGCTTCAGTGTTGTGATTGATTAGCTTGTAAATGTCCTTTGGTAAACCTTGAAGTATGATGTTTGAGGCTCTAATGTCAGCATCATTCCCTTCTTTTCCTTATAATCAAGCTCATCATACATTCTTGGTCTATCCAACCCTAATGTGACATTTCCATCAGTTCCAGTTTCGAGAATATCCTTAGTCGTTCCAATTTGAAATGGTCCTTCATCAATTGACTTAAGGATGTTAACCCCATTCTCTTTTCCTAAGAAATACAGTCTGATTCTTTGAGCCCAAGAGTCATAATCGGTTCTATCAAGCATTGGAGGACGAGTGTCGGATCCTGCTGCTTAAACGTCATCAGCAACGGAAGAAGTGATTGTAGACATGATTGATAATTTTCACGGGATTTTACTACTCTTTGATTAAAACGGGAAATAGATTCTTTCACTGGATTTTACAAAACCAAGAGAAAACCGTAAAACGTATCACGAAGAAATGACAAGTCTCAAAAGACAAATCGCACTACTGACAAACCGCTTCTGTCAAATCGCTTAGGTGTCAAACCGCTTAAAGTAACAAACCGCTTGATACACAAATTGCTTAACAGACAAACCGCTTATCTGACAAACCGCTTACCAGACAAACCGCTTAACAGATAAACCGCTTAACAGACAAATCGCTTAACATACAAACCGCTTAACAGAAAAATCGCTTAACACACAAACCGCTTAACACACAAACCGCTTTATGTGACAAACCGCTTACTACACAAACCGCATGGGAACACAAGTACGACCACTACTTCCACTACTTTGTCCTTTCTTGTCTTTTTGTCTCAAGAGACAAACCGCTTAGTTAACAAACCGCTTCACACAATATGACAAACCGCTTCGTAAATGAGACAAACCGCTTCCCAAAAATGGAGTCCGAGAGAGAAACCGCATAAACTTATGATCAAACCGCTTCAATGAAATCCAATCCGAGGGACAAACCGCTTCAAAGAAATATTCAAAAACTAAACTTTTCAATCCAAAAACAGTCCAACCACGATGATTCAAGCCTTCCAAACCAAAACTTAAACACTTATGATGATTCTAAACACAAAAATACTATCAAAATTCAAACTTTAACACTACAAATGATTCAAATGATGAAAACTACTCAAAACTCATTCAAACCCAAAAATCTATGAAAACCACTAGAAATCCAAGAACATGAAAGATAGATGATCAAACCATGGCTCTTGATACCAATTGTTACATATTGGTTTTCACAAACACACAATACTTGGGGCGTATGAAATGAGTTTTAGAGAGAGAAAGTGGAAGAGAGTTGGGAAATTTAGTGAGACAAAGAAAAATGAATTATGAAAGCTCCAACCCTTTGCCTTGCAAGGCAATGGGTATTTATAGGTTCATACAAGACACGCCTCCTACGGGCTGTGGATTAGGCATACAGTGGGTAAAGAACCATCCGTCCTCCACTGTGTTACTTAACAAATTACTTACTAACGCTAAATGACTACGACTACAAGCTTTCTAACGAATACATATACTTGAGGTGACCGACTCTTTAACTACAGGATTTTATAAATCCTAACACGTCTAAAAGACGAAACCATTTGCAAACGATATTGCAAAACACTCGTTTAGCCTTCCTAATTACTTGACGCCCTTTTCAAAGGGAAGCACCCGTCAAGGGGGAGCTAAGACGGGATTTCTTCTCTTTTCTTACTCACTATTTTTCATATCTTTACTTTTCACATGTTTTTCTTCAAACAATGTGTTAGTTTCTTTTCGACGCTCTTTTGTTTCGACAAAAAAAGGGGAAAAGAGAGTAAAAAAATCCAATTCAAACTTTACGAATTTTAGTTTTTCCTTAAAATAATCTTATGTTTTGTCATCAACAAAAAGAGGGAGATTGTTAATACAAATAAGTCGTAAAAACGTTTATTTATATTTTACGATCTTCTAATGTTTTTTCGATAACAAACGTAAAATCATTTTAACGAAACAAATAAAATACATAAATGGTTTGAGCCAATAGTTTACTAACACACTTACATTTTCATATAAAACACTAAACAAGTAATAGTGTTTACATTTTATAGAAATGCATATGTATAACAACTAGTGTTTACATAATATAAATATGTACTTATATATGTACTTAGTATATATTGTAATGGGTAATGTAATGGGTAGAAATCTAAGTATTTGACCCATTGACTCGATACATTGAATATAGTTGGGTTAAACCAAAGTCCATGACCCATACCCATGGAGAATGATCCATAACCCATGACCCATTGCATAACATCATGCATGAAGTCATGTTGGGTATTATCCATAACCCATGGAGCTAACTCATGACCCATTGACTAGATGCATTGCATCTTCTAGATACATTATATCTATTTGGATACCCATGATCCAAAGTACATAACCCATGACCCATGATCCATGACTCATAACCCATTTAGGGGGAGCGTCTGGCGGATCCCCAAAAATACACTGGACGGATCCCTCAAGCAAGAGATCCGGGGGACAGTAGTTGATTTTTGCCTATAAATAGTGAGCCATTTCTTCATCCCTTTCACACACATTCTCTCTTAGTGTTGTAAACTCTCTAACCTCAGATCCAAAGGATCTTTCTATGTAGTTTTGTATTTGTGTGATCTTCTAGGTTCCTCTTAAAGGCAAGATCACCACCTCTTGTAGTCGAGCAAGCACAAGTCCATGGGTTGCCAAGCTTCGTCATCATCAAGACTACTGATGTTATCTTGTTGGTAGTTCTTTTCTCTCTCATTAGAAGTGTTGTGTTGAAGACATATGTGAAAGATGTCTAAAGGGTCAAGTCGAAGGCATTAGTGAATGGTGCCTAAGATCCGTGTCAAAGGCATTAGTGAAGGGTGCCGAAGCTCCGCGTTGAAGACATTAGTGAAGGATGCCTAGGTGTCGTGTCAAAGGCATTAGTGAAAGGTGCCTAGGGTGTACATTCGATATGGTGCATCGACGTACAAGATAGATTACTTTGGGTCAAAGGATATTGATATCCTTGTTGATATTGTAATAAGGAGTGGATCTCCTTTGGGATAGGTGTTGTGTAGTGTTGGGTAGTAGTTCCTCCTTTGTAATAGAACTCGGTATCTAGCCTTGTACCGGATAAAGTGTAGGCGACGTTGTGATAGGTTTGGTTCTACCTCGTGGAAGAACCCGGTGTCTAGCCTTGTACCGGAAAAAGAATAGGCGACGTTGTGAAGGCTTCTCCGCCACAAGGAGCTTGTGTTGTGTAGTGATTACGAACTTTCGAGTAGGTGAATCGGGGAGTGGAGTAGGGCAAGGAAGGTGTCCTTGTAGCCGAACCACTATAAATACTCGCGTTGTGGTTTTGTGCTTCTTACTCTTTACTTTGCATTACTTAATCAAATGTTTATCTATCATCATTCAGCACACACATTTAATAAGATTGACATAAGTTGATCTATATAGTTTAAAACGAAGTTTTAATCGGTAAAACTATTCAACCCCCTTTCTAGTTTTCCACAAATGCTTTTACATGGTCTTCAAAGAAGTAACCTATCGTTACCTTGTCCAGTTGTGAAGCGGAGTATGTAGCGCAACATCGTGTGTATGTCCTGCAATTTGGCTTCGAAGTATGCTAAGGGAGCTACACATGGAGCAAGAAGATGCGGTTAAGCACCATGTACTATAAAGAGGATAACTAGCTTATAGATTTATGACTACTCCTTTGGTAAACAAGATGTTGAAAACTTAAACCTAAGGGGTTGTTTGATAGCCACTTAATGATCCTTTATTTGATTCGGTCATTGCTCTTGGTTGTTTGATAACATGTTTTAATGTTCATAATCATTCCATAAGGTGGTGAGTCAGTTAGTAATAAAGATATGCAAAATGATTCGGTAACACAAAAGTTCTATACATGCCTTCCTCAAAAGTACCCTTTAGATCATTATTTTATTATTTATTTGTTACAATTACAATGAAATAACATCGTGATTGCCAACTTCTATATATGTATTTAATCATCATATTATTTTAAGGAAAATGATAAATAGACCTAACTAAAGAGGCCTAATGTATAAATGGATTGTACAGTAACAATATTGTACAATCCATTTATGCATTAGGCCTCCTTTTAAGCCTCTCTAGTTAAGCCCATGTATCAAATCTCTTATTTTTATTATCCCCTTTCTCTATTTGACACCAAATATTATATTTTACAAGTTTATTCATAACCTGTACTATATTATATTAACAATGTTGTAGATTATTACATTACTAAACGAAAAATTACATGTACTCATTGAAACCAAAACTATATAAACCAAAAAATAATATCCATGATCAATAAATTTTAGTAATAATAAAAAAAAATTAAAAACAGTTATGTAACTATTGATAGATAATGATTTTTTTAATATAAAATACAATAATAATTTAAGAAAAGTTATTTTACATACAAAACTTTTCTCAAATAACAAAGGACTCATCCTTACCCTTCATCTAAAAAGAAATTAATGGTTGAAATTAAGAGTATTTTATTATTTCACATATTTTTTATAATTTAAATATCTTTTAAACTGTTAATCGTTAAGCGAAAATAATTATACAATCGCGACGAGCATTTAATTATCTTTGTATAGACGGGCAATTTGATATACTTTCGAAAAAAGAAAAAAAAATCGTTTTTTTCACGTTTTTTGGTCTTTATTTTCGTTTTTTTTCTTTCGAATCTGAGATTTGCATAAAAAAATCACATATGATTAAACACTAATTTGAATATCACATGTGATATTTAGTGTTAAATCACATATGATATGAAATATCACATGTGATATTAGTGTTAAGTCACATATGATATATTATCATATATATTATCATATGTGATTTAACACTAATATCACATGTGAAATTCAAATTTATCATATGTGATTTAACACTAAATATCACATGTGATATTCAAATTTATCATATGTGATTTAACACTAAATATGTGATATTCAAATTTTATCATATATGATTTAACATTAATATCACATGGGATATTCAAATTAGTGTTTAATCACATGTAATTTTTTTCATGAAAATTTCACTAACGAAAAAAATGTAAAAAAACGTGAAAAAAAAAAATTATCGAAAGTATATCAAAGTGCCTATCTATAGAAAGATAATTAAATGCTTGTCGTAATGATATTTTTTTTTTTCGCTTAACGATTAACGGTTTGAAAGATATTAATACTTGAAAAAAAAAATGAAGAAGATGAAAGTGAGTATTTTAAATTGTTAGGATTAATCTCATTCATTAGATCAAATAAAAATGAAACGAAGATAGATGGTGGAGATCGATCCTTTGGTATGTAAAAGATCTTTTGTCATCAAATGATTTTAAATCTAACAATTTATGTTGTTTAGAATACCTATTCAAAACGGTTGTCAAACAACAAATTTTCAATGAGTTGTAATTTTATTCAGAGACTTTAAATTATTCAGAGCTTTTAAATTATTGAGCACTAAATCATAATGTTTTGTCAAATAGCCTTAAGATTTTGTTTGAATTGAACGACACCTAAACCGTACAGTGTTTTGATACAATATATCATGTATTAAACGAGAATGGCGGCGACCGGCCGCGTTGCGGCCTGACGGTTTTTTTCTCGTTGTATTAGTTTTTTTTGATGTTTCTTTGATGAGGTTTTTTGTTTGGATGTAAACTTATAAAAGAAATAGCATACCGCGTTGGGGCGGGATTTTTTTTCTGTATACGTTTGTTATGTCTTTACGGCTAACTTGTGTTGGATTAACGTACGAAAGCATTTATTATCGGAAGCCTTCCAATTGCACCCATAAAAATCAAGCAACTTAAAGAAAATAGTCAACACAACACTGTTCAAAAGTATCCGTAGAAACTTTCAATTTTATTATTAAAGAAATATAGAAATATCTTAAGAAAAAAGTTTTTAACTGATGCTAAAAGTCTAGTATTCAGTTAAGATCAATGTGGTATATGATTCGCCAGTGCATCTTAAAATGTTGAATAACCACTCACTTATATCTTCAACTTCAATGGGCTAGTAACTTGATCTACTCGAATCAAAAGCTTGATCAACTCTTATCTTCTCTAATCTTTTCATCAACATAAATTGTCTCTGCACCAAATAATCAAGTTTTATCATCAACTCAGCTGTTCTTTTTTTAAGGAGGCAATGATTTTATTATAAACAGGAACATAGAAGATACAAACCACATGGACTTCCTATTATAAAAGATCAGTGAATATTGAGAACCTTAACCACCATAATTAAAGGTCTAACACATACATATTCTATTATAGAAATGCCTTTTAGATAGGGCAGGTCGCAAGCAATCATAGGAAAGGAGATGAATGTCATTGTAGTCGTTACCATAACATAATTAGCTGCGCAACACCGTGTGCAGATGTAAGCGAATATTCTCGTATAAATAGAAGACCTTTCCAAGAATGGAGGTAGCCTAGGGTTAGTTTGGGTTGGCTCATAATCACTCTTTTGCTCCGTATTTTATTTTTCTAATTAGATTATATGTTCATTGTAGTTTAAAAAACAATACTACAGACCTAAAATCATATTTAACACATTAACCATCTAATAAAAAGACCATAAAGATGGTTGTTAAACACCCCAACTGCCTAGCCCGATGCAACTCTTACAAAAAAAAGTAAGTGCTTTGACATGGGCCCATTAAGACCTGTTAACCAACCCGCCACTTAAGAAGTGGTGACAGTTTGTTAACCTTACGTATATTTCTAGATTATTATCTCACGTCGGTATTATTGACCTTTGAGCTCACTTATTCCCATAGAGAAACTCTGGGTTGCTTTAACAAAAAAAAAAAAAAGGAACGGACGAGTATGCAAAACTCCATCATTTCAAACGGCTAATAGTATTATGTAAAATTACAAATCCAAGTTAATATAAGTATTATGCATAATCTACTATACCTGAGAAGTTTTCTTAATTGCAGCTTGAGATCGCATGAACGTGACGTATCCTTACCAACTGACTGTTACGAACCGTGGTCGACTTACTTTTGGCATTTGCGACTGCCATTCTCTGTTGTTGCCATGCGTACCGCTAGAACCTTTTTGTGAACCTTCGTTGATACCTACAATAGAAGCAAATTTATAAAAATCAGTGTACTGCTGTGCCTCTGAGTTTTCTGGAACCGCATTAACGCGACGTATCCTTACCAACTGAATGATACAAATAGTGATCGACTTACTTTTTGCATTCGTGGTTGCGTTTCTCTGTTGTTGCTATATGTACCGCTAAAACCTTTTTGTGGACCTTCAGTACTACCTACAACAGGATCAAATTTATAAGCAACAATGTAGCCTAAACCGTCATTTATATCCGGTATATAGTACTTTAGCTAGGTAGGTAACCAAATAGTTCACATGCCTTGGTTCGTATGACGATCCCATCTGTCTCTAGCACAAATGCAATCAGGATTCTTTTTTGATATTTGATTAATATCTGTGACAACAGCCCGTTGCAAAGAGCGAGTGTAAGTTAAACTGTTTTTTATATTTTATTCAAATGAAACTTTTTGCTATTACTAATAACCATATTACGTACAGACACATGTATCATTAGGTGAATGAATAGTTACATCTGTATGCAAAAAAGAACGCAAACTTGTATCCGTTACCAGAGTGGTGCATCAGATAAAGTGGTCGTCTCATAAGGCTTCGTTCCTTTTATAGACCGTTTCTTCAACACAAAAGGATCCGTAGGCGCGTAATCTGTTATGAACCGATTGTTAGAAACAGTTGCCAGCTATAGGTTATAATGTATGTGAGACAGTAAGAGTGAATATAACTCAAAATATTTGGATAAACAAAAAACCAAAAGGAAGATATACTTACCTGTCTCATCATGGGCCTGCAACAGACTGAACGACAAATGCAACTTCAGCAATCGTACCCTGGTTAACATGCCTACATAAAAGGGTCGTGTTATAGTATACATGATCCACGTAGAAAAAGGCTTCACATGTGAAGAAAAAAAGTACTATGCTAAAGCTGACCTGTGCCAATAAAAAATGGCGTTGTTGGGGGTCTGTCCATTACGTGATCGTTACTTCTATATAAACCTAAACAAAAGTCCAATTCTTCAGCAAGGATTTCTATTATTTTAGAGCCTAGATAACGGAAAAATCATGACCAAGATAAGTTTTTTTAAATACTGTTGTCTGATTCAGCTAATGGTAATATCTTACCAACAAAAAAGGTAATATGAACCTTTTCTCTTTCGGCTTTCGGCCTTAAAGTGTTCATTCCTTGATTGTGATTACCGTTACATAAGTTCTTTATAAATGTTGCTACGATTCTGTGTATGAGGTTAGCGACCTGAAAGGAATTCTTGGTTAAAAGGTTGGTGGCAACATAAAAAATCATATATTTATATTCGATATTCTAATATACCTCATCAGATTAGATTGGCCCAAGTAAGATTCTTCAATTATTTGCATGTACGCGTGCGTTGCATTTCTCCTTAGGATCTGCGCTATAACAATCAAGGTTAGCAATTGAACACATGGATACACATAATTTTTAGCTTTTGTATATAGTAGGTGCAAATAATAGAAACAAACCATGTACCTATCCAATAAAACCATGTTTTCTACCTTAAATTTGGCTACTTAAAGTCTAAACAGCTAGAATATTGTTAACCATAGTAAGCTAAAACGACCTCATGATGCTCAAAATCTAAAGAGTAACCCATGCTATCGTGTATAATCTGGAAGGTAGTTCTACTTTTTCTACTTAGATAATTCGTGAATAGATTATAATACTTCATGTATAAGCATGCACACAACAAAATGGTAAACGCGGAGTAGTAACTATTTTATAAAGAAAAGTCACCTTCCTGAGGAGAACAACAATATCAGCTTGAGACTCTTCAATCGACCGGCTACCGCACTCTAAACATCTCACATTATGACTAATGTTCCTCGCCCGCACATTGCTTCTTAATAGGATCTCTCTTCATTCTCCATCTTGCAAACAAAACTTAAAAAAGTACCACCCTAAATAAATAATTATAAATACATTTTTCATTTAAGCATTTCATCAAACACTTGGTGTGCAACCAATTTACTTCATAACGCTCTTTCATTGGGTGTTTGTGATTACATATCAAAAGTGCTTATTTCTTAAATAAGCAGTTTAGCATAAACAACTCCTAAAATTAAAACTTCATAACAGTTGAATTTGTCAAATAATCAAACTTACAATTAACCTACCTAATCAAAAAAAAAAAAAAAAAAAAAAAAGTTCAAAAAAATCTAAAGTTACATCTAACTGCTAATTGTTTCTAGTACATGTATAACAAACACACATCTTGAATCTTGAATCTTATATCAATAAAATATGTTACACAAAACCTTGAATCTTCCTCATATGGTACGGATGACACTAATCGAGTAAGATATTAAAAAATTTACCCTGTCCCATGATCCAACCACAAATCATATCAATAGTAAACAATCACAATTTTCAACAATTCAACCACCTATGCAACTTCAAACGAACCACTATATTCAATTAAAAAAAAACCCATATGAACAAAAACATACCTTTATATCAAATAACAATGATCACAATTAAGGCTCGGATCGAGTATAAATGCGGGTACCAAATACCCCAAAATTGAAACCCTAACTGTTGTGTAACCGAGCATGTATGTGTGAGTGTCTGGAAGAGTCGAGAGAGAGAACGATTATAAACCTTAGCAGGCCAGCTGATCTACTGGGCTAACTGAAAATTGTTCTCAACCATTATAATATACATCAACTTGATTAAATAAATGCAACGCACGACTTCATATTCTTTTGGCGAATTACTAGAACTACTAGATGGAAAAATATTTCCATATTCCTTTTGTTTCATTTCTGGTCCACATTCTGCATTCCTAATATCTACTCCACGTTCTTTGTTCAACTACGTACTCATTCCAATATGTCTAGGAGAATTCAAGAAACTGCCATTGGTATTGATCTAGGTACAACATACTCATGTGTGGCAGCATGGATTGATCAACAAAACCGTGTTGAAATCATTCCAAATGAACAGGGAAACAAGATTACCCCTTCATGCGTAGCTTCTAACAAAACAGAATTTTTAGTAGGCGAAGGTGCCAAAAATCAAATCACCAGGAATCCTACTAACACTGTTTATGGTAAGTTGATTTGATCAGCAAGTTGCATATTAAAGTCACAAGAAGATCCTATGTTTACCTGTTATTAAGTATACAGCCTGTGAAATCTTATCTAATTTATTTACATTTACTTTTTACTGTTTTCAGATGTTAAGCGATTAGTGGGAAGCAGATTCAGTGATAGCCGAGTGCAGGAGGAAATCAAATCATGGCCTTTTAAGGTAATAGAAGGGTCTTCCGATAAGCCAATGATTGTGCTTGAACACAATGAAATAAACAAAGAATTTTCTGCAGAAGAAATATCTTCTATGATATTAAAGAACCTAAAAGAGACTGCTGAGGCGTACCTTGGAGCGAAAGTTACAGATGCAGTGATTACGGTCCCTGCATATTTCAATGACAAACAACGACAGGCAACAAAGGATGCTGGTACTCTAGCAGGCCTCAATGTTTTGCGTCTGATTAATGAGCCAACAGCAGCTGCAGTTGCCTACGGTTTAGACAAGACTGCTGATAGAAACAGTCTACGGGAGACCAACGTCATCATCTTTGATATGGGTGGGGGAACATTCGACGTGTCTCTTCTTACAATCAGCAAGGAGGGCACCGTTAATGTTAAAGCCGTAGGTGGTGACACTCATTTGGGTGGTGAGGATTTTGACAAGGAGATGGTGAATCATTGCATACAAGAATTCAAGAAAAGACAAAAGAAGGATGTTAGTGAAAATGCGAGAGCAATGGGGAGGTTGAAAGTTGCTTGCGAAAAAGCAAAGAGGGATTTGTCATCCACAACTCAAACGTGGATTGAGATTGATTCCTTGTACGAGGGAGTGGATTGTTCAATGAATATCACACGTGCAAAATTCGAGAAGCTAAACTCTTATTTCTTTATGAAGTGCATCGAGCATGTTGAGAGTTGCTTAAAAGATGGGAATATGCATAAGAGTAATGTTGATGAGATAGTTATTGTTGGCGGGTCCACTCGGATTCCCAAGGTACAACATATGTTAACAGAATTCTTTGAAGGGAAACCACTTTGCAAGAGAATTGATGTGGATGAAGCTGTTGCTTATGGGGCAGCAGTGTTGGCTGCAAATTTAAGCAGTAAAGGCAACAAAGTTGTGCAGGATTTGAAACTTTTAGACGTGACGCCGTTGTCCCTTGGTATAAGGGTCGAAGGAGAAGATATGAGTGTCATAATCCCGAGGAACACAAAATTACCCACCATAATGGAGAGGATTTATGAAACAAGGGTCGACAACCAAAGAGCTTTCCTAGTCCCCGTGTATCAGGGTGAGAGCAAGAATACCAAGGACAACACACTTCTTGATGAATTCACTCTTGGCGGTATTCCACCAGCCCCTGCAGGTATGCAAGTGATGAAGGTTTGCTTTAACATGGATGCCAATGGTATTCTCAGTGTTTCGGCTGAGTTGAAATCTACTGGCAATAGAAAAAGTATAACAATTGCTCGGAGTGGAAATTTGTCAAATGAGGACATTGAGAGGATGCATAAAAAGGTTGAGTTGTGATGTCGATCTATCATTCCGAGACGATATCTTATTATGTACGTTTCTACATGGGAACATTTGAAATATTTTTATCAACTCTAAACACACTCGTATGTATGTTGTTGTCGTTATGGATGTATAACTTCATGAATATCACTTGGTGATTCAAGCTTTGTAATTCATAGTAATAACTTAGCTTGTTGTTTAATTATACATTTCAAGAGTAAAAGATGGTGTGTAACTTCTAAATTAATAAATGAAGTGGTCACACCAACCTCTTAAAAAGGGAGGGCTTTATCAGGGTTTGAGTTTGTATGGCGGTATGTTCAAACCATGTGGATTAATTGGTCAAAACATCGGAAACCACTGTTACAAAAAAAAAAAAAAAAAAAAAAAAAAAAAAAAAAAAAAAAACTTGTGGTTATTTATTTTAACGGAGATTTATAACTAGAATGTTGTTGGCGTATGTGTCTGGACGGCATGTGCTGCACCAAACGACTCACACGTGTCCAGAGAGCTTGTTTTGAAGGAACACGTGACAAACGAGAAAGTAGAAAAGGATTGCCCCTTTTATCCATAGAACCATTTTAATCAGCAGACCATACTATGGACCACGCCTGCGCCGCCTATCCCGGATATAGAGGGATTGTGTCCCCCATATGACCTGTCACCTGGCACATACGCTAGGTGTAGACTGGCTCGCTCCATCCCAAGGTAGTAGGTATAGTGTTCTTGGGGTAGTTAAAATACCCGAAGCGCATTCAATGCATACTCGATCCACATTTACTCTCACGCTGAAGCTTAGTCTTGAGGTCAAACTCAAGGCGAGGCTAACACGCATTACCCTTTGTGTAGGTACTCGAAGGACGTCTTCGATAGTCCGAAGGAACCTACATGCGATCTTGTGACAAATGGTAATTTTTCAGACTTACTTTAATAATAAATTTGCTTTATTATTGCCTATTTTTAGTTTTTGAGCATTTCCGAGCTCTCTTGGCTTGAAAACGAGAAATTATCTCTTACACTATGAAAAACGTCACACAACGCGTACTAGCACGATTCATAACCTAATAAACATTCGTCTTTGAATTTTCAAAACTTTTATGAGTTATTTATTTCATTAATTTCCTTGAGTTTACATTTTAAACACGTATTTTAACATTTTTAACTAAACCGGCTTCGTTTTGTGTTCCCGGTCACTTTTAATAAACTTAACGTACACTCGACATTTGGTAACTTAGAAAATTAGAAAAAGAACTCTCTTGTTTTGGGTATTTCGTCCGCCCACCCTCAACAATCACACCCTTTACATTTTTTTTAAACTTTTGATAAAATAACACACTCTCTCACTATTAACGCTAGCACACCACTCTCCCTCTCCCTCTCTTAGCCGCCGGCTGCCTCACCACCACCACAAAACCACCACTTCATCCAACTTTTGATACAAGAAACATGAAATCAAAGGTCCAAGTGTATTATTTGGGTTTTAGTACGCGAGTTTAGGTTGTTTTTATTGTCAAATCGAATCTCTAATCATCTCTTCTTGAGGTATCTTGTAAAAACTCATCTAATCTTATTCTTAACCTTTTTATCTATTTATTTCAAACGAAAATCAAGTTTTATAAAAGATTTAATATAGATCGATCACATAAACTCATAAAACGGGTTATCTGACGAATGAGTTAAAAGTGATTTAGAGAAAAAGTATCTTCGTTTCGTTGTGGTCCTTTCGGTAAAATAAAAATATTTTCGTATAAAATGCTTAATCTATGCTTATTGCTTATTTTAAAAGTACTATTTTTTTTCTTATTGGTTCAAACTTATTTGGATGTGCTTATTTTACGTTTGGGTGTTACCTTATTTCGTTTGGTTTTTGACTCAATAAGCCCACGAATGGCTTATTGGTTTTATTGGGTCATTGTGCCCAATAAGAGCCCATAAGCTATAGCTTATTTAGTTCACGGCTTATTTGTTTAACTAGTTGATTATGTTCGCGACTTATATCTTGATTTTGACTCATTTGTGGTTCGGCTTATTTTTGGGCCGAGAATTTTGCTTATTTTTAAGCTTATACGATTTGTCTTATATACGGGATTGAGTTATTGGACTAACATACTTGCTTATTTTTTACCTCGTGATCACTGGAAAGTCTCGGATATGTTTTGTGATTGCTATTATTGAATCGTACTACTGTATATATGTGAAACAGACTAAACCTATAACGTTTAATGGACTAAAACTATTGGATCAGGACTTGGATTTTGGACCAGACTCATATCGGATTTAATATATTGGACTTATAATATACTTGACTCAATGGACTCAACAAACTCGTAATAGACTTAATATATTAGACAAACTCTTAATGGACTATTACTGGGCTATAAAGCCCAATAACCATTATATACAATTTCAAATTTATAAAACTAGATTATTGACTAAACTTACCGAATTGGATTATATGTTGTTTGAAAGTATTGTTGGAGTGTGTTTCGATAAACGAGAACTAAAAATGTTGTTGATTTAGAAATGTGTCGGAAAGTATTTTATTGTGAAAATTGGATTTACATTAAAATCTATGACTTGGGATCGTTGTGTAAACGAACAAGTCATGCCAAAAAATTTATAAAATTTCTATACTTATGATTATATCTCAAAAACTCATTTTTATAAAACCTGACAAAAGGATGAAAAGTATAATTTTACTAAACATAAAACCTTTACTATTTAATTTATATATTAAAAACGTATGTTTTTCTTATAAAACATAAATGTTCTAACTAATCTATTTGGGATTACCGGGTAAATGCCGAAACTTAACTATTGACTTATTTTCCTATTTATATTTTTATTTGTATTTTTTTATTGATTACTTTCCCTATATATAATACGTATTGTATATATTATGCTTTGGCGTATATTTATACGAGTCTATACTTTCAAACCACCACACGAACGATGATACAAAATCTTTTAAAAACATTGACACGAGTCTTTTACGAAAACTATAATGCATTATGTTTTGAAAACTCATAGGCATTAAATTACTTTTCATGTGACATATTTATAAGACGGGCCTTTATTTATTAGGTCGTGATGACCGTGTACCTTGTGCTTTGTTACTTGACTCTACTTGCTATACTTTCGCCACCACACTCTGAGGTGAGTTTATAGCCCCACTTTAAACTTATACTTGCTTTACAAACTTTGAGTGAGAAATATGCAAACTCTTTTATGGACCAGAAACTGAAACTTATTCTTAGATAAATTATTACGTGGATTAGCCTAAGCCCTTGTATCTCCTATGCCAGCTTCATGAACCGTCAATTCCTTCTAGGAAGCGCGAATGCTATAAATAGATCTATTGGGGTAACTCCCTCATTCGGTTTGGCTCGATACGCCAAATGCGAACATATAACATGTCGGATTACGAGTGCATGAACTTAATGTGCTTTATAGCATGCTCCACTGTCGTAGCTTCGGTTTCTTGGACTTAGTGCCTAGTGTAATAGAATTTTTGTATGACATTATGTCCGATGTAATGTTAATATGCTTTGTGTTGTTCCCCTTTATACGACTAGTTTAACCATAGAGTTAATTTATCCGTGTTCCATGCTTAAGTGATGTAGTGATAAGTTTTGTTAATAAAAGAATAAAACGTAAAGTAAAATAGACATAAAGGGTTTTCAACTTTCAATTCTATTTGCAATTAACAAAGAATTATACCCAACTGTTTGCGGAACAACACTTGGGATTGAAATGAAAAGTATGGTAATCTCCTCTCTAAACTTAAGTACAACTATGCTAACCAACTGAGCTAACCTTAGGGACTTAGTTTTCTTTCAAGGAGTAAAAGAGTTTATGAATGTCTAAGAATTAAGTGCATAAACTTTTCAACCTTTTATTCCACCTTATTATCCTATTTATACACAAGTATTTGAAAAACCATTACGATGACATCTGTTAGTTTAGACAAAATACCTGCCTATTTGTCTCTGCTACAATATACTACTTTGAGTATGGGACAAGTTAGCTTTCTGAATAGTAACGATGACACTTCTTTGATCTTTAGCCATTCAGGTAAGTTTGACCTTTGCTTGATAAGGACTCCCCCTTATTCGTTTCAAACTTATCCCGCCTTGTCCCGCCTTTACTTCAGTATTTATTCTCTAAGTCTTCAGTCTTCATAGTTGTTGAGGAGACGGAGTTCAGCGAGTTATTGTCATCACTCCCTGAACCCATCACCTTCTTATTTGGTTCAGGTATCATTCAATGAGTCCCGCCTCACTAAATGGAAAGTATTTCTCTTTAGGCTTGTTAGAGCTTCCTGAAGTTGACCACGGTCATGCAACACTTAGGTTATTTTCTATTCAAATACTAGTTTAAGGATACTTGGGGTACTGAATGGACCCAACAGTTTTTGTTCATTGTAAGTGAGCAAATGTCTTCTTTTTACACTGAAAATCTTAGAAAGTAATTAAAGAACACTGATAAACATAAAAACATAATTCATTCATATATTACAATGGTCCTAACAGTTACTACAAAAGATAGTGAGTACAACGGAGACACTCAGTCCATATAGTATCCCAAAACTTCTAGTTTCACCTTCTTAGATTTGAGCTTCTCTTGGTCAGGGTGATCAGCAATCTTCTTCCATAGGTCCAGACTGAATCTTACATTTTCAGGGGTTTTGACCTGGGAAACCATCACTAGATATGTTACAAAAGCTTCAATCCCAGCCTTGTCAATGTAACTCTAACTCTGAAAGGCTTGATCACCAAAGTAATCAAAAAAGAAAATTCACGCTCAGGCTCTTTAATGACCGTACTGTTTACAAAGGGAACACCCTCAGGAATACTTCTTTTTCATTCCAATGCAGGGACTTTGATTTCCAGTTCCAGTCCAATATGATTCCTCTTTCTTCCTAAGGACTGAGATGGAGCTTGTTGAGATGCCAAAGCAGGAAAAGAAGACTGAATTCCAAGTTCTTTAGGGAGTTTCTTCGGTCTTTCATTTCTTTTACTCAATGATGTCATCAGGTCTTTAACTATGATGTTCTTTTTCTTCTCAATGGTTGGACCTAATTCATCCAACTCAGTGATTCCAAAATCCGAAAACTTGAAGGGATCATGGTCTTCAAAGTTTCTTTTGTCGATTCCTTTGTAGACATTGATTACAGCAGGATTGGTTTTGGGTTGAATATTTATATCAGTGATTGGCTCTAGCTTTAGTCTATTGGTCTTGGTTCACATGTACTGCTCAATTCTTTTCTTCTTCATCTCGGCCATCCTTTTGACTTTCTCAGTGTGCTCTTTCTTGAGAGCTTCCATTTATGCATCCTGAGCCTTTCTGAACTTTTCCCCTACTTTGTCACTGATGACTTTCTTTGGATCTATTTCAAGCTTTTCAGCATCTTCTTTAACAATCTTAATCACTTCATTCTTTGTCAATGCAAGCAACCTTTCTTCTTCAGCAGCCTTCTTCATTGCTTCCGCTTTTTCCATGTGAGCGTTGAGTTCATCATTTGTCAGATATTACATCTTTCCATTGATCATATACGAAACCATGACAGGTTCGGTCTTGGCGAACAATCGATGATGCTGGCACAAGCTTTGGTTGTTGTTCAAGATCTAATGTTGTTGTAATTTGCTTCAATTTTTTTTGGAAACACTTGATGAAGTTGGTTGTTCGGGATGGGTTGTTCAGGCTCTGGCTTGTAGGATGAGATGGGCATAGCTGCTTTGGGCTCTTCAGTCTCCCCCTCAATGTGAAAAGAAGGTGCTTCAATGACATTCTCCCCTCCCCCCAAATATTGTTGGACCTTCAATGAGAGCAAGAGTTGGCTCTAGCATTGAAGCTGAGGGGTGGACTGACCTTTGAATGCATGATATATTTCAGACATCATGGACTTGATTTATGAGGTGTCTTTTCTGAGAGTAGAAAATTCTGAGCGAATATCATCTTGAGATCATTCAATTGCAGTCATTCGAGGCCTAAGATTCCAGGCCATAGAGGTTGTTGATTTGGCCTATGTTGCAAGATGCTGGGCTTGAACACTGGTGGTGGACTTGATCTCATCAACAGAAGAAATAAGACCTTTAAGATTAAAGTTGTTGACCAGGGAGATGAGCTCAGTGAGATTTGAGGAATTCTTGATGTAAGTTTCTGAAGCCTTAAGAACTTTCTTGTTGAGAGCAGGGTCATCTTTGACAACTTCTTTCATAGTGTCAAGGTATGTGCTGATCCTTTTGATATAACTAAGAAACCCATTTAAATGCGTATCCAGAGTGTCCAGTGAGTTTGATAAGAGTGTGTCAGTATGTTCCCGATGATCAAAATTTTCATTATAGTACTCTTCAATAGAGGCCCGGAGGTCAGCATAATTGACAACAACTTCAGTATGTTGTTGCCATTTTTCTTTGGTGATCTCACTGAAAAGGGCATTTGATGCTTTGCAAAGATATTTGACTAGTTTCCTTTCAGTGAGAGGAAGGATGTTGTCATACTTCTTTAGAACCTCTGGACATAAGGAAGTAGCTGAGTCAGAGGATTCACTACCATGAAAAGGAGAATCTTTAGGCCTTTTGGGTTGTGGTGGTGAAGACCGATGCTCTTGTTCAGCAGTTTGAGCATCAGTGTCCATGTCTTTTCCAGCTGCAAAGACCTCTTTGTGAAAACGTAGAGGGGGGGGGGGGGGAGTCGATGAAGGAATACAGGTCTCCAAGATTTCTTCATACTGTTGTAGGAAGGAGAGTGACTTTCCTTTGATCAGTTTATAGAAACGTTTCGTAGTTTACGGGAAAAGTCACTCTAGTGGTTTCTTTTTACCGTTGTTGTATGACTTCAACAACAGTTAATACGACTGGAGGCCCGGAGATAACTTCTCATGATATTACTTTTAAAACTAGTAGCCCTTGTATGACTGTGTGAGAATAGTTTGAGTGACCTGTGAGACCTATGCGTAAATTTACCCAAAGAATCAATATAGTTTTCCTAGTCGTGTATGGAACTGTGATACTTTCTTCAACAGTTTCTACTGGGACGAGAGTTGTTCTTTCAAGAATTCCGAAGTCTTTGAATGTAGTTCTTAAGGAGTTTAGAGTGACTCGAGTAGAGGGACCAGTTGTTGAAATTAGAATTTCCAGAATAAAGAAGACAACTACTCTAGTTCAGGTGGTGGTCACAAGTTCGGGTCGTAGAACGTTGTATCCGGTTTAGTTGTTGGAGATACCGGACCTTAGAATCCGGAGCTTACTGACGTTAACTTACTAGAGTTCTACTATAAGCGAGTCTTAAAAGATGAGAGTCTTTTCTGTGGAGTATTTAGTTCAGGTACTACAGACTTTATATAGTACGTAAGTTTCCAGTCAGGTGGGGAGTCGAAGTTACGATCTCGGTTGAGAACGAGAGTAACTTCCAGGTTGTTATAAACCCCCCTCCCCTCTTACAGTAACTTCGTGGAAGAAAAGTGTAACTCCCCCTCTGA